>CM033432.1:45935452-45960451 GCA_019425775.1 Rafetus swinhoei
CCGGGAATTTCCCGGTGGGCTGTTGGCCGAAGGGCCAGCTGGTGGCTGCTGGAGGAGGGGGGGGGGGATAAACCTGGCAAGCTGCTCCTGGGAGCAGCTGACGGAGTTATGGCTCTGCACGGCCCTTTCTTCCCCCCACTCCTCCCCACTCCAGAGGCATAGCAAAGGATGCCGGGGGCAGTTGCCCCTGCCCCCCCGGGCACCATGCTGGGGGGGGGCGCGCAGGGCTGGGGGACCAGAAAGCGCATGCTGCGGCTGAGCAGCTCTCTCTAAACTGCAGCTGAAGCAGCCAGCTGGGTGGGAGGAGCAGTGGTTTTCAAGGTATGTTCCTCCGGTGCTTGGCTGGGTGGGGGGGAGGATTTGATTGGGGGAGTGCTCCCCCCCAGCACTGGGGGTGCCTTGCTCTGGGGGAGGAGGGATGAGTGCATGGCGGGCAATGCTCCCCCATTCACCTTCAAAGAGGGACCTTCCAAAAGCAGGCTCTTGCTGCTTACTCCCAAGGCATCCATAGGTCCAGCCTTCTTTCAATGAGCCCACTTCACAGGTCCTATTGTTCTTGAACCTGGCTTCCACCTTTCTCCAACCATTGCAAGTGCCCAGAGATGCTTTTCTTTCATGCCTTATCCATTCACACCTCATTCACTCAACAGGACAATCAGTTTAGCAAAGGGGGGCAGGGTACAAAGTCTACAAGATACAAAGGTTTCTATGTAAAAAGGCTTAATACAAAGTTTCTATGTTCTGTAAAAGTATACAAAGTGTCTATAAAAGGACAGAATACAATCCACAGTAACAAATTTGGCCTTTGCCCCCGGGCACAAAACACCCTCGCTACACCTCTGGTACGGACCCACTTACACAGCCGTGCTCCACATGGCGGGTCTGGGGGGGGTGGGGACTTCCCCCCACCCCCATGTTCCTGCTAATGGGAGCCAAAGCTGGTGCAGGGACTTCAGTAAAATTAGCACGGTGCGGCCCAGCTCCAGGCCCATCATGTGGTCTGGAGCCCCGGAAGCAGCTGGGGCCAGGGCTGTGGGGACTTCTGGGGCCTGGTCACAGACTCCAGCCCTGCAAACTGGAAGGTAGAAGGTGGGGGAGGGAGAAGAAGGGGCTTGTGCTGAGGGGAGGAGAGCAGGTCAGGAAAAGAAAGGGGAAGGTACCAAGGGACAGGATGGAGGAGAGAAATGCCAGGGGGCCAAGTGGAGACAATGAGGAAAAGGGCAGGAGGAGGAGGTGTCAGTGGGAGGAGGGACAGGGTGATGCTGGGAGAGGAGGGGAAGGGGAAGGTGCTGGGAGAAGACTTGAAAGAAGGGGTGAGCATGAGGAAGGCGGGGATGGAGCAAATTATGTGTGAGGGCACAGGGCATGAGAGAAATGGGGACAGAGGGTGGTGAGGGGGCATCAGGAAAAAGAGGGCAAAGGGGGTAGGGGCATAAGGGAAGGAGGAGGCATCAGGAGGGTGCAGGGGTAAGGGAAGGTGCAGGTGCCAGGGGATTCTGGGGGTGAAGCAGAAGGGCAGACACCTGCAGGAGAGATACCATTCTACTCATGGGAGGAAACTCTTAGAGGGAACACTTCCCCCAGCCTCTCTGCCCCCCACCCTCGAGTTAATGTGACACACATTGGGTTAACTGACTTGCTGTGGATGAACCTGCCCTCCCATTGTCCTCACATCGGGAGTCCCTGGTGCCCTCCTAGGAGATGAAAATGCCCTGGGGTTTGGGCTCCCCCCCGAGCATGCGCCCCACCCCTCAGGAAGCTGCACAAGCTGCATTTGTGCATGCACCCCCAGCAAGCTGCATTTGTGCGCGCACCCTCCCCGGACAAAAAAAGCGGGGTGGCGGCCAAACTTTTTTTGCTTGGGGATGCAGGGAAAGGGGAAGGGGCACGCAGGGGTGATGTCACAGGGAGAGCCGTTCTCAACCCATTTCCTGGGCCTATTTTGATTGCCAGTCCATCCCTGACTGTACTGTGTGGTGCCCCAAATGGGGCGGGGGAGGAGAGGGGGAGAAATGCACCAGTTGCTGGTTCCTAAAAGATACTGAAGGGGTCTGTTAGAACTGGCCCATGACCATCCGTGGGCCAGGCATCTGGGACAAGAAAAGATGAGCCAAAGAATAATGCAAAGGTTTTTTTGGCCTGGAATGGAGGGAGAGCGAAAGCGAGAGCGAGAGCGAGAGCTTTGTGAGTCCTGCCCGACTGCCAGAAGACAGCCCCTGGGCTGGTACCCAAGGCGCCCCTAGTCCCTCTACCAATTGTAGGAGTCCCCTTCAAGCGGGTTGCCCTAGACCTGGTGGGGCCAGTAGAAAGGTCTAGGACTGGCTTCCAATATATTTTGATCCTTTTGGACTATGCAACACGATACCCTGAGGCTGTCCCGTTGTCGAACACCAGTGCAGGCACACTAGCAGGAGAATTAGTGAAGATATTCTCACGAGTGGGGATCCCTCAGGAGATATTGACAGACCAAGGGGCTAACCTTACAGGGCGTGTAATGGGAGAGCTGGGTAAGCTATTAAGAATCAAAACATTGAGGATGTCAGTTTACCACCCCCAGACCGATGGCCTCATTGAGAGGTTTAACCGAACTCTTAAAAGTATGTTCTGTCACTTTGTGGAGGGAAACCCAAGAGACTGGGACCAGCTTTTGCCAGCGCTACTGTTCACTATATGGGAGGTCCCGCAGTCCTCCACAGGGGTCTCCCCATTCGAACTATTATACGGGCGGCAGCCCCGGGGAATCTTGGACTTACTGAAGGGGGAGGGCGCCATACATTATATGCTAACCCTCCGGGAGAGGTTAAGGCAGCTGGGAGAGTTCGCAAAAACAAACATGCTCCAGGCGCAGGAAAGTCAAGCACAGCAATATAATAAGGGGGCCCGGGTATGTGTGTTCGAAGCCGGGGACCAGGTGCTCTTGTTACTTACATCTCAAGAGTCTAAAACTATTAGCAAGGTGGCAAGGGCCATATGAAGTCCTACGCCGGGTGGGGGAGATAGACTACAAAGTACGCACCCCAGGCGAAGGCAGAAAAAGAAAATCTACAATGTTAATCTTAAGAGATGGACCCCTAGAGAGGCGATGATGATTGACCCCTGCCCACCAAGGCTGGAATTGGAGCCTTGGGAGGCACGACATCGAAGATGCCCCGACCCTGACAACTGGAGGAAACCTCTGACCCATCCAACAAGAAGAACTACAGCAGCTGCTTGGACGCTTTCAGCGGTACTATCAGAGATACCCAGGAAAATAACTCTGACATATCAATAATTGATGAACTGTGAGGGAAACTGGTGGCGGTTTGAGACTCGGCCTGTTCAGACTTGAGTGGTCCATAGCTCAGGGGAACACGGAGTATAGAAGGTTGACGATTGGGGTGTCTGTAGAGGCGTAATAAAAGGAGTGACGCGCACGCCTCTTAAGTCTTCTAGTTTACAGGGTGCAGCAGCCAGATTGGAGCAGCCGCAGCCACAGGGAGGGTCCTGAGAAGGAGCTTGGGGTCCACGTCCACCAAGAAGAGGTAGGCTACTAGCAGCAAATGATGCAAGAACTGCAGCATGGCCATGTGGGCCATTGCCTGCCCAGGGGCAGCTCCGGCTCCATAGCACTCAACACGAAAAAGCTGTGGCATCCCAAAAAAGAGCAGGGCAACTGCAGCAGACTGAAGCTTTGCTGTCTCTCAAAGAGGTCTGCAAGCAGGCAGCAGCAGCAGAGAAATGGCTGTCCAGGGGTGTCCGTTTAAGCATGTGTCTCTGCAGGGCTCTGGCACCAGCCCTCGGAAGCAACTGGTTCCGGGTGGCCTTTTTTGCGAGAGAGCATCCTATGAGTCTGGACACTCTCTTGCACAAAAGCGCATCGCTTTTTCAATGCACTTTTGCAGTGTGGACGCTCTCTTGCAAGAAGCCTGTAGTCTAGAATATAGCTTGAGGGTTTTGCTGGTATAACTATCCCAATAAAACTGAATACTTAGGCGCGGTCCGAAAGACCGTGGGCCAAACTCACTGGGCCAAACTCAGGCAGAATTGTGCCTGCTCATATGAGGACTGAGCTTAGTTCATCATCATTAAGTGATGGCTGCCTAGCAAGAAGTCCATGGGTACCCAGCTTCAGAAGGTAACTGGTAATAAAACCCCAGGGAGTAGGTAAATGATGACCATCGGATATGTTTTGTCAATACATGTTTTTGATAGAAAATGCCATTTTTTTGTCTAAAATGAACAATTGAGGAAAAAAAGTGTTGATTGTGACAATTTCATCTAGCAGGAAAACCCCCTAAACCAAATATTCAACATTGAACCAAGGTCAACACTCTCAGAATGGAATGGTTTGATTTTTCTTTTCAAAATGACCCTTCAAAAAACATTATCTATTTTTAGAGAAAAAACATTTCAGAGTTTAAAAAGGTCAAAATCTGAATGAAATATTTTAGTTTTATTGAAAAGAGATTCTTCAATTAGTGCCAAATGATTATTTTTAAATTTTGTTTGGTAGCATTTTTTTTTTTTAATTGCAGGAATTTTAAAAAGATATTTTGCTTTGGAATAATTTTCAAAATAATGATTTGCCCTGAAACAGAAAATCTGATTCCTGCCTATCTCTAGCTACACGTCCCCTCCCAGGTCCAGAGCTCTTGGTCCCTGGGATGCACCCAGCCCCACACTTGGGGCCTTGGTGACCGCAAGAGGAGTCAGACCCATGCAGTCCCACCCCTCCGGGCTGGGTGTTTACTTCTTTTTCCTGTCTGCAGTGCCCTGGACTGGGGCTACTCAGTCTAACAAGCGACCCAGCCACACTGCTCAGGTTCTGGGGTTTGGGGCAAACAGACCCCCAGAAAAATCAGTCGGGGGCCACACACAAGTGAGAAACAAAAAAGACAAACCAAACCCTCACTGATGTGGCCCTTGACTGAGAAGGAGAAAGACACTCCCACATTCCCCTCACACAGCAGAATCTAGGAGGGGCCCAGACTAGCGGATTTTTTTGTCTGTGTGCTCCAGCCCTATTGTGGGACAACGGGGGAGCTGCAGTGCCAGCACAAGCTCCCCAATACTGAGGGGAGCCTCAATCCTTGGGGGGCCAGAGTGTGGCAAGCCAGAGGCCGCATCCAGCTCCTGGGCTTTAGGTTCCCCACCCCTGTGCTAGTGCCACTCCAGCAGCCTGTGCAGGGTCCTCCTTGCTTTTTTCCACCTCTTCAGCAGCAGGCTCCAGCTTCTGTGTTCCCTTAGAATCATAGAACCATAGAGCTGGAAGAGACCTCAAAAGGTCATCAAGTCCAACCCCCTGCTCTAGGAAGGACCAATCCCAACTAAATCAACTCAGCCAGGACTTGGTCAAGCCGAGACTTAAACACCTCCAGGGATGGAGACTCCACTACTTCCCTAGGTAACCCATTCCAGTGCTTCACTACCCTCCTAGTGAAATAGTTTTTCCTAATATCCAACCTGGACCTCTCCCACCACAACTTGAGACCATTGCTCCTTGTTCTGCCATCTGTCACTACTGAGAACAGCCTCTCTCCATCCTCTTTGGAACTCCCCTGCAGGAAGTTGAAGGCTGCTATCAAATCCCCTCTCACTCTTCACTTCTGCAGACTAAACAGACCCAACTCCCTCAGCCTCTCCTCATAAGTCATATGCTCCAGCCCCCTAATCATTTTGGTTGCCCTCCGCTGGACCCTCTCCAATGCGTCCACTTCCTTTTTGTAGTGGGGGGCCCAGAACTGGACACAATACTCCAGATGTGGCCTCACCAAAGCCGAATAAAGGGGAATAATGACATCTCCAGATCTGCTGGCAATACTCCTCTTAATGCAGCCTAATATGCCATTAGCCTTCTTGGCTACAAGGGCACACTGCTGACTCATATCCAGCTTCTCATCCACTGTAACCCCAGGTCCTTTTCTGCAGAACTACTACTTAACTGGTTGGTCCCCAGGTTGTAACTATGCTTGGGATTCTTCTATCCCAAGTGCAGGACTCTGCACTTGTCCTTGTTGAACTTCATCAGATTTCTTGTGGCCCAATCCTCCAATTTGTCTAAGTCACTCTGGACCCTATCTCTGCCCTCAAGCGTATCTACCTCTCCCCCTAGCTTAGTGTCATCTGCAAACTTGCTGAGGGTGCAATCCATCCCCTCATCCAGGTTATTAATAAAGATATTGAACAAAACCGGTCCTAGAACCAAACCTTGAGGCACTCTGCTAGAAACCGACCGCCATCCTGACATCGAGCCGTTGATCACTACCCGCTGGCCTTCTAGCCATCTTTCTATCCATCTTACCGCCCATTTATCCAATCCACATTCCCTTAACTTGCTGGCAAGAATATTGTGGGAGACCGTATCAAAAGCCTTGCTAAAGTCAAGGTATATCACATCCACTGACTTTCCCACGTCCACAGAGCCAGTTACCTCATCATAGAAGCTAATCAGATTGGTCAGGCACGACTTGCCCTTTGTGAATCCATGCTGACTATTCCTAATCACTTTCCTCTCTTCCAAATGCCTCAAAATGGATTCCTTAAGGATCCTTCCATGATTTTTCCAGGAACCGAGGTAAGACTGACCGGCCTATAGTTCCCTGGATCGCCCTTCTTCCCTTTTTGAAGATGGGCACTACATTTGCCTTTTTCCAGTCATCCGGGATCTCTCCCGATCTCCACGACTTTTCAAAGATAATGGCCAAAGGCTCCTCAATGACACTTGCCATCTCCCTCAGTACCCTCGGATGCATTAAGTCTGGACCCATGGATTTGTGTACATTTGGCTTTTCTAAATAGTTCCTAACCTGTTCTTTACCCACCACGGGCTGTCCATCTTCATCCCATCTTGCGTCACTTGGCGCAGAAGTCCAGGAGCCGACCTTGTCCGTGAATACAGAGGCAAAGAAAGCATTGAGTACTTCAGCTTTCCCCACATCATCTGTCACTAGGTTACCTCCTTCATCCAGTAGGGCCACACCCTCTCTGATCACCTTCTTCTTGTTAACATGCCTGTAGAAACCTTTCTTGTTATCCTTCACATCCTTAGCCAGTCGCAATTCCATTTGCGCTTTCGCCTTCCTGATAACCCCGGCATTCTCGAGCTATACATTTAAACCCCTCCTGGTCATTTGTCCAAGTTTCCACTTTTGTAAGCTTCCTTTTGTGCTTAAGTTCACCAAGGATTTCCCTGTAAGCCAATCCAGTCTCCTACCATGTTTGCCTCTTGCTACGCATCGGGATGGTTTCTTTCTGTGCCTTCAATAAGGCTTCTTAAAATACTTCCCAGCAGTACCAGGACTTAGGGTCCCACAACTCCACTGCCCTGACCAAGACTAGCAAATTACAGTAAAACATTCCACTGACTCCCATCAGTTCTATCAGCTTTAAAATTCTACTTTTCTAAGTGCTCTATAATCTGAAAGGTTCCTCTGAATTGTTTGGAAATTTACTTCCTGGGGATTCAGAGTCACTAGTGATCCACATTTGGGTCATTTGACCAAGTGACCCCTCGAGGGGATCTCCCTTATTCTGTTCCCTTTTGAACTAAAGAGAGCAAGGTACAAAATGTTTGGATGAATCACAGATCTGATAGTTCAAAAGCTTCAGAAGGGTTGCCGAGTTGGTCTGTAACTGGAAAAACTTAAAAAACAACTAATAGTCTAGCAGCACCTTAGACTAACAAAGGGGGGGGGGGGGCGGGAGAGAAGGGGGAAAATAGTGAATTAGAGCCTTCAAGTTACAAGAAGCTGACAGAGAAGGTGCAAATTGTTCTTAAGTACCCATTGTTTAGTTGGTTAAGTCATTAGGATGTGGAAGGTAGTGTGCTAGCCAGGTAATGTCTTTATTCATACCTTTTTGATGGCTCCCAAACTTGCAAATGAAGCTAACTTCCAACCCTTCCCTATGTATTTGGTTTGTGGAATCTGATTGTCTTCATTGAGATAGATCGGGGTGGCCAACCCATGCAGTTCTTTGCTCAAAGAAATGCGGCTCTTGCTAGTTTTTGAGCCACACACCCGGACTGCTCACGGCCACTCTGCACATGCACCCCAGTGCCTGGAGGGAGAAGCGTGTGGCTGCAGCCGGCAGCTCCAGTGAGACACAGGCATTGGGTTAGAGGGCGAGTCTGGCGGGGGGGGCAAGGGCATTGGATTAGAGCTGCTGAGGGGGTTGAAGCACCTTAAACTCAAAGTCTTTGTGGATGCAGAATAAGGCAGCCAACACAGATGTCATATTTAAATTCCAGGGAAAAAAAAAAAAAAAAAGAATCAGCATGTACCTGGTTTACACTGTATTTCTTTAAAGAACATTCAAAGGCTATTGTTTGCAAGGCTGAAGCAATTATTCTGAGATACAAGTCTCTCCCTCATTGTTTTTGAGCCTGTTATATTTGCAGTCTGGGACAGACCTGAATTTTTTGAACTATAAAAAACTTATCATATTCATAAGTAAAAAAATAAAAAAATGAGGAACCATACCAAAGATCAACAAGCTGGAGTGAAACAGGCACTTCAAATTGTGCTAATTTACTTCTCAGTTCAGTTTAATTTTAAAAACTCACAGGACATAATAGGCAGTAGTGTTAAATTTAAAATACTTAGTGGGGATGCTTATTTTTAGTGTGAGAATATTACTGTGTTTTCAAAGGTGTTTTTTTAATTTGATGTTTGTTCCTTGTCAAGTTCTCTGAAGAGCTATGGACTGGCCATGAATTAAGTGACTTTTTAATTGTTTTTTGTCCAAAATATCCTGTAATGTTATTTTTATCACCACATTTTGTGTACAATAGATAGATAGTGTGGCAGAGTCAATCCCACTCTTGGGCCCCTAGCCCGGCCACTATCCCACAATTTAGGAGTCACAGTATAAGATTCACTCGCCTTGTTTTGGTGTTTGGTATCTCCCTGTAGCCTTTATCAGGACTGCGGCTGCTGCTGCTCTACTTGGCTCCTCCGGTCACCCTATCAGTTGTCTTTCTCCACACTCCAAACCTCTCCTTCCCTCTCAAACTCCTTGTCAACACTCCAAACTCCTTCTTAACACTCTCTCACTCCACTGGCACAGAGGGTTTTTAAAAAAGGCCTTGTGGCAGTCCCAGTCAGCTTCACCTGGACCTTAATTGATTTGCAGCTGCCCTGTCTCAGCTAACCCTACTGAGCCAGGATTGCTGACTCTCTCTGCCTTTTTCCCTTCCAACAAGCTCCTGAACCTGCTGTATCTCCTGACTTCGAGGCAGAGAGGAACCACGCTTCCACTGAGCACAGCGGGCTGCTGGTCTGGGCTTGTTGTGCTTTTTCCTCCCTGCACCCTCCCCTCCTCTTTTTGGGAGAGGTGGGGCTACTGGGGTTGTGGCAGGCAGGCCCTGGCTACATTCTGGGCCAGGTCCTTTTTCTCTCTGCCTGCTCTGTTTGCAGGCAGCCTTTCCCCACCCCCACCCCTCAGCTGGCTGCAGGAGCTGCTGGAGGGTGGGGGTGGATAGGGGCCTTTGCTGCCCTCATCCTGGTGGGGAGTGGAACCCCATTTTCCATCTTTTTGGGGACTGCCTGGCCCTTTCTTCATTGCTGCAGGCCTGGACTTCACCGTTCCTGCAGCTGCTGCTCCTCTGGAGTGGAAGAGGTAAGGGGGCTGCTTTATAGCAGCTCCTGGGGTTTCCTTCCTCCACAAGTTTGTGGGGATGGGTAAGTGTTTGTAAGGGGCCTCTTGCCATCTGGGCCCCTAGGTGACAGCTGGCACAGCTTTTGTGGGGTGCTGGGGGTGGTTCCTCTGTTCCCTGCTGTCTCCCTGCATTGCTGCTGCTGCTGTTGCTACTCCTCTCCAGCCCCAGGTGCTGCAGGGGCCATCTCCATCCTTGGCCCCACTGCTCGCCTCCCCGCCCCTCCCTTGCTCTGGTGGGTCCTGCAGCAGGTGCAGTGAGCCTGCCACTCAGGCACCCGTGGGCACACCAGCTTCCTCCCCCCCCCCCGCAGTGTCTTGCTGCCCCTGCTTTCTTGAGTAGACCCCTCCTCACAGCCTGCATTCCCTCTCCTCTACCCATGTGCCCATGCTCCCCTCTGTCATCTCGTTTGGTGCCTGAGCCTTTCCATTCTTCTTTAGTTACCCTCCCCAAACACCGTTTCACTTCCCACGTGTCTTTCAATAATTGACCCTCTCACATTCCCAGTGCAGCCGGAGGAGCCGCTCTTATTGTCCTGTGCTGGGAGCTGTATTCCTACTCCTTCCCCTTTTCCCTGTCTGAATTGTCACCTCCACCCCACTTCCAGCCTAGTGGGGGAGCGGTGAACCTCCTTCCTCCCCTCCCTCTCCCTCTTTGTTCCCTCCCCTGGTGGTTTTTGGTCCTCCCCTAATTGTTTGTTTGTTTGTTTGTTTGTCTTTCCTTCCCACCTACGACCACAATGGAGGGGTTGTCCAGCGACACCCCTGCCAGACCCTCCCCACCCACCCCTAAAAACAACAACCCCTCTGAGGCTGCCGGGCCCCCCGTCACTATGGCAAAGGAGCGGACATGGGCGGGGACACCGGGGCCTTGACCGCCTCTGCGCGGCACCTCCCGACACCTCTAAAGAACTTCCCTGAAGGGTAGGAAGGGCCGGGGACCAAGAAGGGCAAGAGCCCCGCCTGGAAGGCAAAACCTCCTGAGGCGAGGGCTCACTCCCCGGCCGCGACCCATCTGCTGGCCCTCTGAATCCTCGAACGATTCACAGCACCACGAAGCGGTTGAGGTGACCGCGGCGGTTGCGGGAGAGGTGAACACCTCCCTCCCGGGGTCCCTGCAAGAGGGGGCGTCCATGGAGGATGCTCCCACTGTTCCCGCCTCCGTTGAGGCGGCCGCTGACCCTAGCCACCAACAAAGATCACCATCTGGTGGCGAGCAGCGGCTCGCCTCTCTCTCAGGAGGTGGAGGCTTTGGGGCTGACCCGGCTGCCTCAGAGGGGGATCATCAGGTCCTGGAGGAACAACAACCGACCTCTCCTTCCCCTTCCGACTCGCTGCTATCCCTTCTCCCTGCCTCTGAGTTGCCCCAGGGTGCGACCGTCTGCCCGGCCATCGGCAGCGTTTCGGCCGCGGCCACCGAAACCCTTGAGGCTCTCAGCGGAAGGGAGCTCCCATTAATATCCATCACCCCCGGTGCTGAGGCCTCTGGTGCTGCACTCTCTGTGGCACTGGAGCCCAGCACTGGGGAGAGTATTACTACACCTACCGTTGCCACCGATTCTCTGCCCTGCGAGGCGGCACCGCATCCCGATGCCTCCTCCGCTGAGGCTTCTTGCCTCCTCCTCCTCTCCTGCTCCCTGTTCCAACCCTCCCAACTGAGCTTCCCACCCCTCTTCCTCCTCCCCTGTCCTTGTCTTTTCCCCAATCCTTCACCTCTTCCTCCCCTACTCCCCTTCCTCATCTCCTCCTTTTCCTGATCCCTGCCTGAACTCTTTTCCTCCCCTTACTCTGTTACTGCCGCCCTGGGGTTGCCACGTTTACTCAGACGTTGACCCCCGGGAGGCGGTTTTTGTTTCTCCTCCTCCCAGCACATCTGGGGCCGGTCTCCCTCCGCCACTGTCCTCCCAGCAGGAACCTCGGACGCCCCGCATCCCGGTGTCAATGGGTCACGGGGCTCAGGGAGGGGTCGGGCCCCAAGGCATTCGAGGGCCTGAGGCCCTGACTCCAGATGCGCTGAAGGGTGAGATGCATGCTTTCTTGGAAGACATCCGTGGCTCCAAGAACAAGGTCGCTCTCGCCCTTCAGCGCTGGGGAGATTTTCATCTCATCCTACAAATAGTAAGGGCCCTCTTGGGGGAGGGTAAAGGGACCGGGCGGCGGGAGGCCACGGCTTACCAGCGGTCCGTAGCTTCCGCGACGCTCTGCTCGCTTTTGGGCACGGGCACGGTTTGCTGCGAGGCCCAATGGGGTCGTTGGCACTCCTGCCGGCAAGGATCTTCCCCAGCCCTCTCGATGCCGCCGCTCATCTTTACCACTCTAAACACCCGGGGCTGCGGGTCGGGTCTCTGTAGGTGTGAGGTACTCTCCTTCCTTCGGAAGGGAGGTACTCTGTCGTATTCCTCCAGGAGACCCACGCAGCTCCGAAGCCGAGGCTAGCTGGCGGCTGGAGTGGGGGGACAGGGTTTATTTCAGCCACCTGTCGGCCCATCAAGCCGGGGTGGCTACCCTGTTCTCCTCGAACCTGCAGCCCGAGGTGCTGGGAACCACCGAGGTCGTGCAGGGTCGCCTGCTGCATCTCCGGTTCGGATAGAGGGGCTGACACTAAATCTTGTCAACATCTACGCCCCGTCGTCCGTCTCGCAGAGGCTTCGCTTCTATCAGCGGGCGTCTGCCTTCCTCGGCTCTTTGGATCCTGGCAAGTGCCTGGTTCTGGGTGGGGACTTCAATTGCACCCTCGAGGACCGGGACCGTACGGGGCCCGAGAAGTGCCCGGCCACCGTGGACGTCCTCAGGGAGATAATAGACCACCACTCCCTGGTGGACGTCTGGCGTGACCTCCACCTGGGCGAGGAAACGGTATTTACCTACGTCCAGGTGGCGGGTTGTCGGTCTTTCCACTCCCGGTTGGACCGCATTTATCTGTCTCGTCATCATCTCTTACGGGCCCACTCCTCCAGCATCCGGCCGGCCCCATTTAGTGGCCGTGAAGGCCTCTCTTTCTTCGGAGAGGCCGGGGCCGGCCTACTGGCATTTCAATAACAGCCTGCTGGAGGACGTGGGCTTCGTAGCGTCCTTCCGGGAGTTGTGGCTGGCCTGGAGCGGGTGGCGGTGCGCCTTTCCCTCGGCACGGCGGTGGTGGGATGTGGGGAAGGTGCGCACGCAGCTCTTCTGCCGGGACTACACCCGGGGGGCCAGCCGGCGGAGGGATGCGTCGATAGAGCAGTTGGAACGGGAGGTTTTAGAGCTAGAGAGGCGGCTGGCCACAAGCCCCGAGGATCCGCCCCTCTGCGGAGCGTACCGGGAGAAGCGGGAGGAACTCTGGGCCCTCGAGGTCCTTCGAGCCCGGGTGCCTTTGTTCGCTCGTATCCATTTCCTTCGGGAGATGGATCGAGGCTCCCGCTTCTTCTATGCCCTGGAGAAAAAGAGGGGGGCTAAAAGGCACATCGTCTGCCTTCTGGCAGAGGACGGCACCCCCCTCACGGATCCGGTGGAGATGTGCGAGAGGGCTCGCGCCTTCTACGCCTCTCTCTTCTCCCCGGATCCGACCGACGCTGACGCCCGCAGTGTTCTCTGGAACGAACTCCTGACGGTCAGCGCGGGCGACCGGGACCGGCTAGAGCTGCCTCTCTCCCTGGCCGAGTTCTCGGAAGCCCTCCGCCTCATGCCCACCAATAAATCCCCGGGCATGGACGGGCTGACCGTGGAGTTCTACCGCGTGTTCTGGGACGTCTTCGGCCCGGACCTTGCTAGCGTCTGGGCCGAGTCCCTGGAGAGCGGGGTCCTCCCTTTATCGTGCAGGTGAGCTGTGCTCGCCTTGCTGCCCAAGAAGGGGGACCTCCGCAATCTGAGGAATTGGTGTCCCATCTCGCTCCTCAGCACGGACTATAAAATGATTGCCAAAGCCATCTCCCAAAGGCTGAAGTCCGTGCTGGCAAAAGTGGTCCATCCAGACCAGACCTACACCATCCTGGGCCGTACCATCTTTGACAACCTTAATTTGGTCCGGGATCTCCTAGAGCTAGGGTGTAGGGACGGTCTGTCGTTAAATCCTCCTGTCCTTGGATCAGGAGAAGGCGTTCGACCGGATGGACCACGGGTACCTCCTGGGCACCCTGCGGGCCTTTGGCTTCGGGCCCCATTTGGTGGGGTTTCTCCAGGTGCTGTATGCCTCCGCAGAGTGCTTGGTCAAGCTCAACTGGACCCTGACCGTACCGGTCAGCTTCAGGCGGGGAGTACGTAAAGGCTGTCCGCTGTCAGGCCAGCTCTACGCTCTGGCCATGGAGCCCTTCCTCCGTCTCCTTCGCAATAGGTTGACGGGGTTGGTGCTCCATGAGTCGGAGACGAGGCTGGTCCTGTTGGCGTATGCCGACGATGTGCTCCTCTTGGTCCAGGACCCGGGAGACCTGGCACAGGTGGAGGCTTGCCAAGCCATCTACTCGGCGGCCTCGTCCGCCCGGGTCAACTGGGTCAAGAGCTCTGGCCTGGTGGTAGGGGCCGGGTGGCAGGCGGGCTCCCTCCCACCCGTGCTTCAGGCCATCAGGTGGAGCACGGGTCCGCTGCTCTATCTCGGCGTTTTTCTCTCTGCCACGCATCCCTCTCCGCCGGAGAACTGGCAAGGTTTAGAGGCCAGGGTGGTTGAGTGGTTGCAGAGGTGGACGGGACTGCTCCAGTGCCTCTCCCTGCGTGGGAGGGCACTGGTATAACCAATTGCTCCTGTCCATGCTCTGGCACTGTTTCAACACCGTGGTCCCGCCCGGGTTTCCTGGCCCGTATCCAGCAGCTAATGCTGCGGTTCTTCTAGCCAGGACTGCATTGGGTCTCTGCAGGGGTTCTCCATCTCCCCTGGAGGAGGGAGGGCAGGGCCTGACGTGTTTGCACAAGCGGGTTCACGTCCTCCGCCTCCGGGCCCTGTAGACACTCCTATTTGATGCAGGTAGTCCGGCGTGGAGCACGCTTGCGCGCTTTTCTTCACCGCTTCCGAGGGCTCCGATATGACCGGCAGCTCCTTTATTTGAGAGGTCTTCCGCGAGACCTCTCCGGGCTGCCGGCCTTCTACCAGGACCTCGTCCACACCTCGAAGCTGCTTGCGGAGACCAGGTCCTTGGGAGCCACCTTGGGGGCAGACCTCCTTGCGGAGCCCCTGCTACACAACCCCTATCTACGTGTGCAGGCGACGGAGTCTCCCTCGGTGCGCCAGAGGTTGGTCCTGGCAGAAACCACCAGTCAGAGACCTCCTGGATTACCGCCGGGGAGACTGGGTGGATCCTCGGGCGCTCGCCCAGCGCCTGGGGCTCTCCACCCTACGTACTCCCCGGCGCATACTTCAGGAGGTGAAGGACGCTTTGCCGCCCACTGCTCGGGTTTATCTCGAAAAGGTCCTGCGAGAAGGTGCACCCCGTCCACCGTTCACCTCCAGCCCTCCCGATCTCTCCATCGGCCCTAAGCCCCGTATACCTTCCCGACCGCCTCCCCCTCGTCATCCTAGCCGGCTGCATGCGATGCACCCGGTCCCCTTCCGAACCGTGCCAAAGAATCACTTGTACACGCTCGTGCTTCACACGCTCCACTTCCCCACCCTCGTGTCCCGCCCAGACACCAAGTGGCGGGACCTCCTACCACCAATGGAGGGTGGGGAGCCCCAGTGGGCCAGCCTCTATTCGACCTTGGTTCCGCGGCCCACCGGGGACATCTGCTGGAGAATCCTGCACGGAGCTGTGATCACGGGCGTGTACTTGGCACGGTTCACCCCCACCCCTGAAACGTGCCTCTTCTGTGGCGTGAGGGAGACCCTGGCGCACATCTACATCAAGTGCGCCAGGCTACAGCCCCTCTTTTGGCTCTTCCAGAACCTCCTGTTGAGGTTCTGGCTACACTTTTCCCCAACTTGTTAATTTATGCACATACCATCCATGGCCCCACAAAGTCGCAGGACCTCCTGGTCAACCTCCTCCTGGCTATGGCCAAATTGGCAATCTATAAAACCAGGAGAAGAGGTTGGCCGGGAGGCCTGCGACTGTGGGGCCTATTTCCGTTGCTGTATTCGCTCACGTATCCAGGCGGAGTTCCAATGGGCAGCGTCCGCTGGCTCTCTCAAGACCTTCGGAGAGCAGTGGGCGCTGTCCAGGATTCTCTGCTCGGTATCCCCATCTGGTTCCCTCGTTTTAGCCTTTGACCCTCACACCCATCCCTATTTTCTCATTATTTGTCCCCAGTAATTAGTTGGTTCTTCTGGGTTCTCTGGACCCTCCCACAGGCTGGGAGTCCTTTAGTCCGTTAGCCCGCCCACCTCCCGGACACCAAATAGTTGAGGTGGAGAGAGGAACCACTCTTCCACTGAGCACAGCAGGCTGCTTGGTCTGGGCTTGTTGTGCTTTTCCCCTGCACCTCTGCCCTCCTTTTTGGGAGGGATGTGTGGGCCTACTAGGGTTGAGGCTGGCAGGCCCTGGCTACATTCTGGGTCAGGTCCCCTTTTCTCTCTGCCTGCTCTGCTTGCAGGCAGCCTCCCCCGCTCCCCCCTCAGCTGGCTGCAGGAGCTGCTGGGGGTGGGGGGTGGGGGTGGATAAGGGGGCCTTTGCTGCCCTCACCCTGGTGGGGGGGGCGGGATCCCCATTTTCCATCTTTTTGGGGACAGCCTGGCTCCTTTCTTCAATGCTGCAGGCTTGGACTTCACCATTCCTGTGGCTGCTATGCCCTCTGGAGTGGAGGAGGTAAGGGGGCTGCTTTACAGCAGCTCCTGGGGTTCTTCCTTCCCTCCGCAAGTTTGGGGGGGGGTGAGTGTTTATGAGGGGCCTCCTGCCATCTGGACCCCTAGGTGGCAGTTGGTACAGCTTTGTGGGGTGCTGGGGTGGCTCCTTCTCCCCGCTGTCTCCCCTGCATCTGTGCTGCTGCTGCCACTGCGGCTGCTCCTCCCCAGCCCCAGGTGCTAGGGGCCATCTCCATCCTTGGCCCCACTGCTTGCCTCCCTGCCCCTCCCTTGCTCTGGTGGGTCCTGCAGCAGGTGCTGTGAGCCTGTCACTCAGGCGCCTGTGGGCACACTAGTTTCCTCCCCCAGCAGTGTCTTGCTGCCCCCCTGCTTTCTTGAGCAGGCCCCTCCTTACAGCCTGCATTCCCCTCTCCTCTTCTCCTGTGCCCATGACCCCTCTGTCATCTTGTTTGGCGCCTGAGCCTCCCACTTTTCTTTAGTTACCCTCCCCCTTCACTTCCCACATGTCTTTCAAATAATTGACCCTCTCACATTCCCAGTGCAGCTGGAGGAGCCGCTCTTTCCATCCTGTGCTGGGAGCTGTACCCCTTGTTCCTTTACCCCCCCACTTCCTCCTATGTGCGTTGCTGCCCTCTCACCCCACTTCTAGCCTAGCGGGGGGAGTGGTGAGCCTTCCTCTCCATCCCTCTTCCCCCTCTCCCCTGCTCCTTCCTCCACCCCCTGGCACTATTGGTCTCCCCTAATTGTCTGTTCCTGTCTCCCCCCCGCCCCTCCATCTATGAACATAATGGAGGGGCAGTCGTGCAATGCCCCTGCCACCCCTTGCCCACCCCTTTCCCCCCGTCACTGCCTCCATGAACCCTCAACCCTCTGAGGCTGCCAGGCCACCCGCTCATGCAGCGGAGGTGGTGGACATGGACAGGGATTCTGTGACCCTGACCGCTCCTGCCGCGGCACCTTCTGCCACCAGTGTCACCACCAAGAAAGCCTTCCTGAAGGGCAGGAAGGGCCAGAGGACCAAGAAGGGCAAGAGCCCCGCCCGGAAGGCAAAACCTCTTATGGCGAAGGCTAACTCCTCTGCCGCGGCCTTGGCCATGGCTTCCCCTCTTTCCTGTCCCCGTTCCTCCACCAGCTCTGGGGCGGCGGCGTCCTGCCCCAGAGCCTATGCCCAGGTAGCCACCACCTCCGCCTGCTGCCTCCTTATCCACCGAAGCCGCCTTCTGGAATTCCATCCCCGGCGGCCGTGGCCCCTTCCCCACCCTGACCAGGAGGCACGGGGTCTGTTGCCTCCTGGTGTTGGCCTCGCCCCACGTGGAGACCTACGTGCAGGCGTTGGCATGCGTGGTGGGGCCCGCAGCTGTGGTGGCGGCCTCCAAGCTGTTCAGGGAGGTGGTATTCTTCCTGGCGTCGGAGACCGCTGCCCAGGAAGCGGTGAAGGGTTTGGCGGTGGGAGTCCATGTCCCACTCAAGCCTTTGGAGGACCAGCGTGTACAGGTGGTTTCCTCCCTTTCTCCCCAATGCCGCCCTATTGCCTTTCCTCTCCACCCTGGGAGGCCCTTGTCAGTCCTTAGTCCCCTTCCTTTGGGCTGCAAGGACCCTACCCTCCGCCATGTTCTCTCCTTCTGCCGGCAGGTGCAAATCCAACTCCTGCCGGCAGGGAGTGGTGGAGAAGCCCTAGAAGGGTCATTTCTGGTGCCCTATCAAGGGTCCCAGTACCAGGTATATTGCACCTTGGGGGAGGCCCGGTGTTTTCTCGGTCGGGCAACGGGACACGTCCGAAGGGACTGCCCTCTGGCCTGACTCGGAAATGCACTCGGTACCCCCGACGCCCGGGAGAGCACTGGCCCTACCATCGCCGGTGGCCCTGATGGTCTAGACCCTGGAGTCGCCCCTCCTTCAACCATGACCATCGTCAGTCCCTCTCAGGCTCCGCAGGGCCCAGACGAGCTTGCAGGCGCTGCTGCCACCACCAAAAGCGGCAAGGCCGGGCCTGTGGAGGAGAGGGCAGCGGGGTCGGAGATGGAACTCGGACAGGGCCTACCTGAGGGGGAGGTTTCCCCTTCCCCAGCTGCCCAGCCCCTGTCTTCCTCTCCTCCCACCGCTGCCCTTGCCCCGGTTCTTTCCCTAATCGGGCTCAGCTCTCATCCTCTGAGGGCTGGGAGGTTGCCATGGGGAGGCACCGCAAATGAGCCCGACATTCCACCCCACCTACTGAAGGGGAGGATACCCTCCTCGTGCCTCTAGGGGTGGACGTCAGAGCCATCCCGCCCTCTGAACCCTGAACACTTCACAGCGCCGCTTCACAGGTTGCTCCCCATGGCAGCCTCCCAGCCCTCAGAGGAGGAGAGGGGGCTGAGGTGGCACCAGCGGTTGTGGAAGGGGTAAATACCTCCTTCCCAGAGTCCCTGCAAGAGGAGTGTCCACGGAGGATGTTCCATTCCCACCTCCGCTGTGAGGCGACTGCTGACCCTGCTGCCAACAAGGGCGACCACATGGCAGTGGGCAGGGGCTTGCCTTCCTCTCCCAAGAGGTGGAGGCCTTAGGGTTAACCCTGGCTGCCTCAGAGGGGATCAACATGCCCTGGAGAGACAACAGTTGGCCTCTCTTCCCTTCTAGCCCGCCACTTTCCCTCTTCCCTGCCTCCAGGTTGCCCCAGGGTGTAACCAACTGCCCAGACATAGGCAGCACCGACCACGAACCCTGAAAGATCCTAGCGGGCGGGAGTTCCCATCATTCCCCATTACCGCTGGCGCTGAAGTCTCGGCACTGCACTCTCAGCGGTGCAGAGCCTGGCGCTGGGGAGATACTAACTTCCCCCACCACTGCCACGATCCCCACCCTGTGAAGTCAACACCGCATCCGCTGAGGCTTCTGACCCTACTCCTGCTCCTAACCCCTACCCCACTCCTGCTCCCTATTCAGCCCCTCTCCCAACCGAATTTCCCACTCCTTTTCATGCTCCCCCTCCTCCTTGTCTTTTTCCTAATCCCCCACTTCTTCCTCCCCCTACTTCCCTTCCTCCTCTTCCTCCCTTCCCTGACATCTTTTCCTCCCCTTACACTGTTACTGCTGCCCCCGGGGCTGCCACTTTCAGCTCAGACGCGTTGGCCCCTGAAAGGCGGTTTTGTTTCTCCCGCTCCCAGCACGTCTGGGGCTGTTCTCCCTCCACCGCTACCCCTGTCGTCATCCCAGCAGGGACTTCAGAGTCCCTGCTTTCCAGCTTCAATCAGTTGCGGGGCATGCGGAGGGTCTGGCCTGAGGCCCCGCTGAGGGGTGAGATGCGCAACTTCTTGGAGGACATTCGTGGTTCCAAGAACAAAGTGGCTCTTGCCCTTCAGCGCTGGGGAGATTTCCATCTTATCCTCCAGACCATAAGGGACATTTTGGGGGAGGGTAAAGGGACTGGGCGGTGGGAGGCTGCGGCCTACCAGCGGGCCCGCGGCTTCCGTGATGCCCTGCTTACATTTGGGTACGGTCACGGTTTGCTGTGGGGCCCAATGGGGACTGCCAGAACTCCTGCCAGCAAGGATCTTCCCCAGCCCTCTCGATGCCGCCGTTCATTGTTACCACTCTGAACACCCAGGGCTGCAGGCTGGGTCTCCGCAGGTGTCGGGTACTCTCCTTCCTTCGGGGGGGGGTACTCTGTCATCTTCCTGCAGGAGACAGATACCGCATCAGCCGCCAAAGCTAGAGGGTGCACCCGCCCGCCCCTCACCCGTGGCCCACCTGATCTATCCATCGGCCCTAAGCCCGTGTACCTCTCCGATCGCCTCCCCCTCGTCACCCGAGCTGGCTGCATACGTTGCAGCTGGTCCCCTTCCGAACCACACCAAAGAGTCATTTGTACACGCTCATGCTTTACCCGTTCCACTTCCCCACCCTCGTGTCTCACCCAGACACCAAGTGGCGGGACCTCCTACCACCAATAGAGGGTGGGGAGCCCCAGTGGGCCAGTCTCTATTCTACCTTGGTTTCACGGCCCACCGGGGACATCAGCTGGAGAATCCTGCATGGAGCTGTGAGCACGGGTGTGTATTTGGCGCGGTTCACCCCCATTCCCAACACTTGCCCCTTCTGTGGTGAGAGGGAGAACCTGGAGCACGTCTACCTCGAGTGCGCCAGGTTACAGCCCCCCTTTCAGCTCCTCCAGAACCTCTTGTTGAGGTTCTGGCTGCACTTCTCCCCTCACCTGTTAATTTCGTACACCCCATCCGTGGCCCCACAAAGTCGCGGGATCTCCTGGTCAACCTCTTCCTGGCTATCGCCAAAATGGTAGGCGATATATATAAGATATAAATATAAGACCAGGGAGCAGAGGTTGGCCGAGGAAGGGGCCTATGACTGTGGGGCCTATTTCCATTCCTGCATCCACTCACGTATCCGGGCAGAGTTCCACTGGGCAGCATCCACTGGCTCTCTCGAGAGCTTCGAGGGGCAGTGGACGCTGTCCGGGGTTCTCTGCTTGGTGTCCCCATCCAGTTCCCTTGTTTTAGCCCTTTGACCCTCACACCCGTCCCTGTTTTTTCTTTTTGTCCCAAGTAATTACTTGGTTCTCTGGGCTCAGTGGACTCTCCCCACAGGCTGGGGAGGTCCTTTAGATGTGGACGGGCTAACACCCACCCTCCCGGACGCCAATACGAACAATAGATAGATAGATAATATGTGGTCTTTGCACTCTATCCACAGCTATTTTGGCTCTTAGGGTATGTCTACACTGCAAAGTTAATTCGAAATAACAGCCGTTATTTCGAATTAACTTTAATAGCGTCTATACATGCAAACCGCTATTTCGAAATTAATTCGAAATCGCAGAGCGCTTCATTCAAATTTGGTAAACCTCATTCTACAAGGAGTAACGCCAAATTCAAAATAGCTATTTCAAATTAAGTGCTGTGTAGGCACTTAATTCAAAATAGGGGGCCTCCAGCCCTTCCCAGGGAGCCCTGGTGGCCACTCTGGGCACAACCAGGAAAACTTACTCTCCTCTCCTGCCCCCGTCCCGCCCCAGCCCCAGAGCCATTAAAGAGGTAGACCTGGCCACAGTGCCTGTACCAGCTCCAAGCCTGCCAGCAGTGGCCACCGTGGCCCTGACCCAGTGGCCCCAAAACATGAGCCAGCAAGCCACTGGCAGCCAGCCCTCCACTGCTCCCCAGGAGCAGTCTGACAGCTCCCAGGAGCCTGGCAGGGGCTGGAGAAGGCAGGCACCTTCCTGGTCCAGGGTGGAGATCATGGACCTTATTCAGGTTTGGTGGGGATGCCCCCAACGTCCATGATCTGCACACTAGATGGAGGAATGTGTCCAGGATAGCTGCCAGCCTGGCCACCAAAGGCCACATGTGAACCCAGGAGCAGGTTTGCATGAAAATCAAATTGGTCCGGCGAGACCCACAACCCTCCCCCTTCTTCCCCTTGTCTCCCCCTTCCAGCTCCCTCCTCCCAGGTTTCCCCTCTCCCACCTCCTTTTCCCAGTCTCCCTAGAGGTTCATCTTCCCCAGTTTTGTTCAATAAACACAGTTTCTATTTTTGAACATATGTGTCTTTTGTTTGACATCAGGAAGGGGGGCTAGGGAGGGGTAAGTGGAAGGACATGAGGAGGAATGGGGCATGAGCCTCTGGTGGGAGGGCCGGGGTGGCCTCCTGGATCCTGACAGCCCCGATGGACCTCCTGGATGGCAGCCTGCAGCAAGTGCAGCCAGGCTGATGGCAACGACCCCACGAGACGCACCAGCATGCCCAGGGGCAGCTCTGGCCCCATGTCTCTGAGTGCTGTGGTGTCAGTGCGGGCACTCAGGGCACTCCAAGACAGGACTGCTTTGCTTTTAACTTAATTTGAAATAGTTAACTCGAATTAATGCTGTAATGTAGACATACCCTTAATCTCTAAGGGTATGTCTACACTAGCCCCCTAGTTTGAACTAGGGAGGCTAATGTAGGCATTTGAAGTTGCAAATGAAGCCTGGGATTTAAATATCCCAGGCTTTATTTGCATTTTCCCGTCTGGTCGCCATTTTTAAATTCCACTAGTCCAAGTAACTGCCTGCGGCTACACGTGGCAGTGAAACGTAATTTGAACTAAGTCCTTAGTTCTAATTAACTGTTACACCTCATTCCATGCCTACACCTCATTCCACAACCGAATGCCTACATTAGCCTCCTAGTTCGAACTAGGGGCTAGTGTAGACATACCCTTACTGGTTGGCCACCCCTGAGATAGATGGTATGAACTTACCCATGGTCAGTTAAGGATAAGTCAATCATAACCCCATTAGACAAAAGGAGTTGAGGGATTTGGGTTTATTTTGTGGGATTTTGGCTTATTTAGTCTGCAGAAGGGAAGAGTGAGGGGGGATTTGATAGCAGCCTCTTGAAGGGCGGTTCCAAAGAGGATGAAGAGAGGCTGTTCTCAGTAGTGACAGATGGCAGAACTAGGAGCAATGGTCTCAAGTTACAGTGGGGGAGGTCTAGGTTGGATATTAGGAAAAACTATTTCACAAGGAGGGTAGTGAAGTATAGGAAGGGGTTAACTAGGGAGGTGATGGAATCTCCGTCCCTAGAGGTTTTCAAGTCTCGGCTTGAAAAAGCCCTGTCTGGGATGATTTAAAAGCTTTAGAGGGGTAGCTGGGTTAGTCTGTAACAGGAAAAACTTAAACAACAAATAGTCTAGTAGCACTGTAAAGACTAACAAAACATGTAGATGGTATCATGAAGCTTTTGTGGGCAAAACCCACTTCTTCAGATGACTGGAGTATAATGAGTCCAGATCCGAGGATAAATAAGGGGAGGGGGGGATAGAAAATGGGGAGAGGGGGAGGAAAAAAAGAAACAGTGAGTAGATAAAACTTAACAAACAACAGTTAGTCTAGTAGCACTGTGATGGGGCATATCTACCCCACATTGAAGGGCATAGAGCTGCCCTGGGACACCTGGCTGAAAAGGCCCTACCCTCACAGCCCTGCTGGGCATACTCCCAGGGGAGGCAGGGTATAAAAGCTCAGGGAGCCACTCAGTTGGGGCTGACCACCAGAGAGGAAGGAGCTCAGGCCAGAGCTCCCAGGTTATCTCTCCAGCAGCCGCAGCCGCCAGAGGAGCAGTGCACATAGCCACCATCACAGCCCAAATGACAGCAAGGAAGAACACCACCTTGCCGTATATTTTGGAGGCCGCCACCAAGGCCGAGGATCCCACCACCCTCGCCAACGCCCACACGTGCACGTTTCAACATGGGGCGAGGTGGTGACCAGGAGGCAGTGGACGCCTCCTGGTCAGGGTGGGGAAGGGGCCCCGGCCACCAGGGATGGAGCTGGAGGCGGTGGTTGGGGCAGATGATGTGGCGGCACACCGCGGAGCGGCAGTGGCCACCTGGGCATACGCTCTGGGGGCCACGGGTGGATCGCCCCCAGAGCCAGTGGGGGGAACAGCAGGGGAAGAAGGGGGTGCAGCAGATGGTGGGGCCGCAGCGGGCGGGGTGGCCTTGGCTGCAGAAGGTTTGGCCTTCCGGGCTGGGTCTTTGCCCTTTTTCTTCCCCCTTCCCCCTCCGCTGGGCTGGGTCTTTGCCCTTTTCCCCTTTTTGCTGTCCGAGGTGGAGGCCCATGGCAGGTGCGGAGCCCAGGTCAGGGGTTGGGAGGTCAGCCGCAGCAGTCTGCGGGGTCGGTGGCAATGGGGACCTTTGAGATCTACAGGAACAGCGGAGGGGCAGGACCTCCTCCATCATAGTGGGGTTGGAGGAGGTGAGGATTTTGGGGAAGGGCTAGGGAATCTGCTTTTCCTCCCTGCCAATCAGCAAGCAGGGGAGGGGTGGGGACCGGTGGGGGTGGAGGGACTCGGGAGGGTGAAACAACCACTCCTCCCAGTTAGAACCAAGGCAGGGGAGGAGGGTGCTAACAGAGGAAGGGTACTGGTAGGGAAACTGAGAAAGGGGAGCTAGCAGCCACTCCTCCTGTGGGGCTGTGGCAGAGGAAGAGGGTGCTGAGGGGTTGGGACACGAGGAAAGGGGATGCGAGAGAAAGGGGGTTAGCGATTGGGGAGAAAGGGAAAAAGAGAAAAGCAACCACTCCCTCCCACTGATTGATTGCAGGGAGGAAGGGCACTAGCAAGGGCGGGATAGAAATGGGGGAACCTCAGGGCCAGCAACCACTCCTCCCTGTAAGGCTGGAAACAGAGGAGGAGGGAGCTGGCAGGATGGGGCAGGGAACGCGATAGCGGGTGCAGGGCGGGGGCCGGCTCCTCTGGTTGCACTGGGGTACATGGAGGAAGCTATGGGGCTATCAAGGGGAGTGCAGTGTACAAGAGGGGCTAACTAAAAGGGGAGGGATGGGGCACAAGCGCTCTGAGAGTTGGGGCTCAAGGCAGACAGGGCAGTGCCAGAAGACTAGCAGCAGGCTGGGGAAGGAGGAGAATACTGGGGAATTAGGGGCGGGAAGCAACAGCTGGGAGGGTGGGGCACACACTACCAGGCTAGCTAGGCAGACAGTGGGAAGGGCAAGCTGCTGAAATGAAGTGGGGTGAGCAGAGGTGAGTGGGGCCCCCAGCCAAATGTAGCTGAGGGAGGCCAAGTCCAAGAGGGTGGGGTGGGAGCACACCCACGAGTGCTTGGGGGCTCAACTTGCCCACTGATGCAGCAGCACAGTCCTAGGTGGAGCAGCAGCCCCGTTGAGGGGTGAAGA
>CM033432.1:53193051-53378051 GCA_019425775.1 Rafetus swinhoei
CAGCACACTTCCTGCTTCCCTGCCCACAGACCCTGATTGGTCTGGAGGTGGGTGAGCATGTGAAGTCTTTCCCCGCCTCCCCACACACAGAGAGAACCACCAGCTGTTCTGAACAGCTGGCAGTTCCCTCTGATGCCTATGCCCCTGACGGTGGGAGGAGATTGCACACTCCCTCGGGCCCCCCCGGTCAGTCAGAGCCTGGGGGCAGGGGAAGCACACAAAATCTCCTCCCGCCCTGCCCTGTTCCTGCAAGGAGCACGTGGCGCTTCTAAGCATCGTGCACTCCCTGCAGGCATGCTCCCTGGTCCCTAGGCCCTGATTGGCTTGGGGGCAGGGGAGCGGCAGAGCCTCCGCTAGCCAGATCAACCCGCTTGGCAGGCCGGATCCGGCCCCTGGAAACCCTTTTGCCCACCCCTGTTCTAATGCCACCCTGGCCCAGAGATCTTGAAGCTACACTGGAAAATCTGTGATGCCTCTAAAATCTTAACCTTAAAGCCCTTTGGTTCCTGGAGCAGGCAAGAACCGCTCGAGTAGCTTCTGCAGCAAGGGGACGGGACAGCCAATGACTGGCTGTAGTGAGCAAGAGCAGCTGGCAGAATTAAGCACGCAGCCAGGAACCTGCTCATCTCTGCAAGCACGTGCCCCTCTCTGGTTGAATTCAAGTGCCCCATTAACATTAGCCCCTGCCCTGCTGCCATACCTGCCTTCTTCTCTGGACCCTGCCTTTGGGGCTCACCCTACCTCGGTGCGTCTGCATAGCTCCATAGCCCCCCGTCGGTGCTCCCGGTGCTGAAGCCATGCACGGTGGCTACCTGCTGCCATGGCTCGGGAGAATCTGTACAGAGAAACAAGTGCCAGATGAACAGAATTCCTTCTTGGGAACTGCTCTTCTTTCCCACAGGCCTGTCCCTCGGCACCACGAGCCCCCAGGGTCGGATCACAAGGCCCAAGTGACAGTGCTAGCCTTTTACAAACTCGCTGGAGGGTGAGGCCTTGCACGGCAGTGAGATAGAGCCACAAGGGCAGGGCGAGCTGGCTGCGCCGGGAACCCCTTTCTGCCAGCTGGCTGCGGGGTGGTATTTTTCAGAGCCCGAAAAGCAGCACAGTGGGCCTTTCCCCGGTCAGCTGTGTTGCAAATGCAGCTGGGTACCCAGAATGCCCTGCACCAGCTGGGAGGAGGCCTTCAGGCGCCGGCCGTGGGGATGGTGCAGAACCGGGGCCTGGAGAGCGGCGGGGCCCTGCTTCTGCTGGAGGGTGGGGCTGGTCGTGCGTCCGGCCGGCCCCCACGTCTGGTTTCTGCTCTCCAGTGTGAATGGCATCTCCAGCCTGGAGCCCATCAGCCAGTGCCAGCACCTGACTGAGCTCTACCTGCGCAAGAACAGCATCCCGAGCCTGGACGAGCTCTTCCACCTCAAAGGCCTGCCCCGGCTGAGGGTCCTGTGGCTGGCCGAGAACCCCTGCTGCGGCCCGGATCCCCACCGCTACCGGATGACTGTGCTGCGCAACCTCCCCAGCCTCCAGAAGCTGGACAACCAAGGTGGGTGTCCCTGGAGGACTCGGGGCAGAAGGCCTGGGGAGAGCGTTGCTGGGGCGTGTTGCAGTCCATGTGCACGCCCTGGGGCGGCCGTGTTCTCGGTGAGAACGCGCTGTTGGCCCGCGTGGGGGATAAGGGAGCACAGCGGTAACCTGCTCGGCAGCGCTGCCCGGCCCTCCCGTACCGGGCCGCCCCTTCGCTGGTTACGGGACTCCGCTCTGCTCTTGCAACACACGCATGCTGTGAGCGGATCTGCTCCCGCTGTCCCGGGAAGTAGGACACGTTCGGTTTGGTGAAGGGATTCTCTGTCCCCCAGCCTCTCTGCAGCCCCTGAGGCTGGGGGGCGGGGTGAGACACCTCTCCTTCAGTAGCCATCTTTCTTTGGTGCAGGCAGGGCTGCCGAGGCCAGGAGGAAGGGAGGACAGTGGAGGGTTATGGCAGGCCTGCACAACATACGGCCCGAGGGCCACATGCAGCCCAGGGGCTCACTGTGCAGCCCGTGACAACTACAGGTGGCGCGGCCCCATCTGATCCCTGGCCGGGCGGAGGAGTGGTGCGCCGCTGGGGAGGGGGAAGTGCAGCGATTCTCGCTGCCGGGCTGCCTGCATGCAGCTCCGGCGCGAGGAGGCGGGGTGTGAGCCAGAGGGCGGGGCGCCAGCAGACACCAGGACGCTGGCGTGACATGGCGCTGTGACATCACAGCTGGCGACCACCGGGTTCAAAAAGGCTCCGGCAGCCCCGCAACCTGGAGGACAGAAGCCAGGTAGGGGAGGGGAAGGGGCTTGTGTGAGGGAAGGGGGGCAGGTCAGGAGAAAGGGGAAGGCACCAAGGGGCAGGGTGCAGGAGAGACAAATGCCAGGGGGCCAAGCGGAGACACGCTCGACAAAATTTTTAGCCCGCATGTTCGGTATTTTTTGGGAGAGCATCCCTACTTGCGGCCCGCAGCTGTTTTCTTTGGAGTAATATGGCCCTCGCCGCTTTCCGAGTTGTGCAGGCCTGGTTATGGGTAGCCCTCCCTTCTCTCCCTGCTCTCGGGCATGCGGACTGGCCATGCCATCCCGGTGTCGCGCATGTGGCAAGCACACGTTCCCAAGCAGAATGAGGGTCGTCTGCCATGCGCTCCAATTCCCTGGAGCATCAGGCAAGGCTTCTAACTAGGGCTGTCAAGCGATTAAAACAATTAATTAATTGCCGCCACGGCGTTTCCACGGGGCAGCGCTGCATGGAGCCCCGAATCATCTGGAGTCCTCAGCTGACCCCGGGCTCCATGCAGCGCTGACCCTTGGAAACACCACGGCAGCGATTCCAAGGGGCAGCGCATTAGGAGCCAGGGATCAGCTGGGGACTCCAGCTGATCCCCGGCTCCGCTATTGCAAAGCCCCGTGGAAACGCCTCAGCGGCACTTCCGAGAGACAGTGCAGCATGAACGCCTGCGACTAGCGTGTTAAAAAAAGGAACTTGTTCATCCTGTCCTGCATTAATCGCTGGCGCTCACGCAGGGCAGTTGACAGTCCCGCTTCTAACGGGGGCGGTTTGGCTTTGGCAGCTGTGACGGAGGAAGAGTTGTCACAGGCCCTGGTGGACGGGGAGGAGATCGCTGGCCCCCCAGCTCAACGCAGCCTGGAGAATGGCTGCCTGGAAGCCACGGAGCCAAGTGCCACGGAGTGCCCCACGGAGCGCCCCCCGGAGTGCGCCACGGAGCCCGAGAGCGAGCAGCTGAATTTCAGCCTGAGGGAGACAAAGTGAGAGCTCCGTTATTAATCGTTGGGATTCCTTTGCTCAATTTGCATATCGGGTTGGGGGGAAGCAAACCTAAACCACGGACAGCCAACCCCAAATACTCCGGGCCACGTGCACAGCTGCTCACATCCATGCAGCACCTGTGAAAACAACGGAGCTCTGCTCTGCTCCCTGGCTTTGTGCGTACTGAATAGCTCCTTCCGTAGACTGCCTCCTGCTGGGCAGTACCGCCGCCGCGTATGCCTGGAAGGGGAGGGGCCTTCATGTCCAGTTGTGCGGTGTGGGCTGCTTTCCCTTTTGAAACGTGCCGAAGATGCGCTCTAGGCCCCGGGCTGTGGTCCCAGTGAGCAGCCCCCTGTGTTTCCAGCCCTGGGAATCGGATTGCCTTTCCGGGCAGTGCTGGGGGCAGGCTCCTGGCCTGGGCTCACCGTATTTTACGTGTTGCCTTGTTCCCTCCTCCCCAGCAAGGTCCAAGAGCAGCCTGGCCCCAGGGATGAATTTTCCTCCTTTTCCCCCTGGGAGACGGACGGCAGCAGGAAGAAGAGGGTGAGTGTCCTCCGGGGCGAACGTGAATTCATGTCTCTGGCTCCAGAAACTGCCCAGCTTTGGACTTCCAGACTTGGGCCCAAAGCTGCGTGTGTCCCTGCAGAGACCTCTCCGGCCGGGCTGGTCACAGGCCTTTGGGATGAGCGTTTTGCAGGCTGTTGGTGCGGCGCTAAATGGCCGGCTAGCTCCAGAGATCCAGCCTTAGGCATGGGGAGCGTGCCCGGGCCGGGGGAGGCCGGCGAATCCGACACGGTCGTGCCTTCAATACGAAATCACTAGCTCCCTCTGGATAAGCACCAGCTCGCCGCACTGTGAGCGGAGTAGCGTCTCCGAGAAAGCGCGGCCCAGCCTCCTGGCCAGCGGGTGGCAGCGATGCTCCATGGGATTATGCTGCACATCTGGCCTGGAGCAGCTGGGCGCGGGGAAGTTCTGAATGAGCCCTAGGCCCGTCTTGGTCTGTTTTGTGCCCCCCCCCCACACACCCGCCCTGCAGCCAGCTGCAGTGCTTGGCCACAGGGCTGCTGGGGGCTGCTCCCCAGGCACCCCTGGAAAGGGCCCAGATTTTAGAAGGGCGCCAAACGCAATCTCTTCAAGGCAGCCCTTGGCCGGCCCCCCAGCTGGCTGGCTCGGCGTCTGTCCGGCCGCCGCAGAAACCGTGTCTGCCCTGTCTTGACAGAACAACGTCCTCAGTGCGATCCTGCTGCTCGTGAGAGAGCTGGACCCGGAGGGCCTGGAAGTCATCCACCAGACGGTGGGGGGGAGACTCCGCGCCTTGAAGAAGGAGCTCCAGGAAGAGCGGTAGTGCCTGGGGCAGAACTCTGCAAAGCTGCTGCTTCGTGGGCCCGCCGAACGGGGACCGGAGCAGCGGCCCCGGCCACACGCACGCCAGGCTACAGTACCATCCTGGCTAGCGCCGGCTGCCCTTTCCCTGGGTGCTGCCTGTAGGGCAAACCCATGCATGCCTCCTGGGCTGGGAGCTCCCAAGCCCGCCTTGCTCCACGCCTTCATCCCGCGCAGCAGGTGCAGCGGCGTGGCCAATCCGTGCCGTCTGGCTCGGTGCTCCCCGGGGGTCAGGAAGCCGGCAAGCTGGCGGAACGCAGCCCCGGGCGGGAGGGGAAATATAGCTGTGCCTTGTGCCGGCGCAAGGGCGGGCATGCCAGACCCGCCCAGCAGCTGCGGAGGCCATGGCTCTTCAGCTCGTTCCAGGAGCGGCCGTGTCAGCATCATGCTCCCCTGGTGCAGGGTGGAATCACGGCCCGGCCTGCCTCCCCCGGGAGGAGGCTGAGCGCAGCTCCTGCCAAGAAGGATGCGATTGTACGAAGTAATCACGGTCTCTTAAATTGGGGTCAAGTCTTGACACTCCGTGTCACGCGGCTGAGTTTTTGTTTTCCATTTCCTGCCCTCCCCTAGTCCTAATCCGTGCTGTGTGTGCAGAGTTGCCCCGCCAAAGGGGTAACTCCAAGGGTTATCTGAGCTTGAAAGCAGGGTGGTAAGCGCCTCCGTCCTGCCTGGTGGACGGGCGCCGGTTTCCCTCACCGCTGCCTCGTTCAGGCTTCCGCTAAGAGAAACTTCCAACCAGCGCAGGGGAAAATAGCCCCGGGGTCCTGAGCATGGCAGCAACGGAGAGCAAGCCACGCTGGGCGGGAGGGTCGCTGGTCGCTGCCGACACAAGAGGGTGGAATTGCTCGGCTGAAGAGGCCGAACTGGAAGGGGGCAGAACTGTTCCGTGCTAAATACAGTGCTGTCCTAGGGGGTCTGTCCAGCCAGGCAGGTGCTAGCTTGGAATGGGGTTGAGCAGAGGGACTGCTAAACATCCCACGTAATCCCGTCACCCTGCCCCTCCAAAGGGGACAGATCCTGGCAGCCTCAGCTCTGCCCCACGCGCCCGTGTCGACAGCTCCCCCTGCTGCTGCGAATAGCACACGCACCGTTATCCATATAGGGCCGGCCCGCTGTGATCACAAGTCGCGGTCCAGGCCTGCGGAGGAACGCAAGTGAGACTTCAGCCACGGCGGTACCCTCTGGGATGCTGAGCGGCTTACAGGCTAGCCGAACACCTGCCACGTGGGCTGCTCCGCGGCACCCCGCCCACAGCCCCCGGGCAGGTTGGGTCAGGGCCTCAGTATCGCCCTGCTCCAGTGGCCAGCTCTCTGCACAGGCCACGGAGCACTCCCTGGCACACGGCCCATTAGCTTGGCCTTGGGATAGGGGAACAGGTTGACCTTGCTAAAGTAGGGGGCTGATTCTCACTGGGTTCAGGGGGAGCCCGGTCCCTACACCCATTCAAAGGTCTAGGCCTCGAACGCTCTGCTCTCTCAGCGCCAGTCGCCTGCTGCCATCTTTCCTGTGCAGCGTTTCTCAGTCTCGACTGTCCCGCGTCCTGTGCAGCGGAGATCAGTTCTGTGGGGTCTCCCGGGGGCCGGAGTAAGGGGCAGGATTCATGCACCGTGAAGGGACGCCATTATCGTCGTTAGCCTCCCAAAAGCTTCAGTTCCCCTTTTCAAGTACTGCTGTTCCCAGCCTCCGACCTGCCAGCCCAGCCCAGCGGGCGCGGTGCTTGTCAGAAACCAAAGCCCTCGGCTCTGCAATGATGTTTCCAGCCAACCCCCCTTTCCAGCTAGCCGCTCTGCACTGCGCGGCTGCTTTGGCACAGCACGCTGCTGGCGGGGGGGACGGTACTGCCAGCTCAGAGGGGCCTGATCCGCAGAGTGCTCTGTGGGAATGGGACTGACCAGCGCTCTGCGGCACGTGACAGCGCCCTGGCTGTGCGATGCACTGCGTCCAAAAGGCAGCAGCATTTTCCCCCCGTTCAGGAATGGGTTGTGCCGAGAGGGCTGCTCTCCAGGGTGTGCCAGGAGGCTGGCTGGTGTATGGGGATTAATGCACTGGCCTCTCTCTCCTGCCTGGCTCAGCCAGCAGGTGAGCCGATGCTCCAGCTTTGCTTCGCTCCCCCTTTTCCTCCTCCCTGGCAGCACGTAGCGGGAACAGAGGGCAAGTCAGCAGGCCTGGCCTCTCTGGCTCTGCCGTGTGGCCTCAGAGCTCTCAAGTGAGCTGCCCGGTCTGCCCCTCCCAGACTGTGCCTGGTCAGGCCCCGATAACTTGCGTGTGAGTTTTAGAAAGAGCTGAACGAGCGCGTCCAGTCCTGGTGCCCACAGCTCAGAGCGAGCGTTGGTAACTCGGGGAAGCTCGCAGCAGAGCCCTGAGAATGCGGAAGGGTTAGAAACCTGCCGTACGGTGTCGGACTCCAGGAGCTCAAGCTGCGTAGTGTCACCGGGGCGGCTATCGGGGGCCTGCGCACAATCTGTAAGTAGCTACACAAGAAGCAAACACTCGTTCATGGACTCTTGAGTGGAGCAGAGAAAGGTCTTAACCCCCCGAAGGCTGGAAGCAGACGCCAGAGTGCACCTTGTTTCTCAGCTGCATTTAACGGACGTCATTAACGACTGGAGCGATTGCCTAAGGGCCGCGGTGGGTACGGTCATTGGCCGTGTTACAAATCCAGACGATGGTTTTGTCAAAGCTCTGCCCTAGTTCAAATGGGAATTCATTCCGGGCAGTCCTAGGGCCTGCATTACACGGCAGGGTTGATAGTTGGCCTTGGATTTTAATAAGCTGTGTTGATGCTAAACGTTTGGGGAAGGGATTCTCTACCCCTGGGCTGGTAACGGCCTGGTCTCTGGTGGGCTGTCTTGGAGCTACAGTATTAATGGGATCGTAATGATCCGCGCGCTCCCAGGACAAATGCCGGGGTGATGTGTGAGGGGCTGACAGGAGGTGAAGGGCAGCCCTACCCAACACGGATCTCTCCAATCCGGCCCCCGCCCTGGGGCACAGATTGGCAGGCCTGCGTCTGTTTTATGGCCACGAAACAACCTGGCTCTGAGACCATCTGAATCGTGCCCCCGGCTTGCACTCGAAGTGGGTGACGTGCCGGGGATGCCGGCAGGTTCCTGTCCCTTGGGCGCACGAGCAGGCCCGGGGCAGTGACTCTGAGGAGGGCCGGCATACAGGCGTGCGGCTCTGCAGAACGGGCTGGTGGGCGCCTGGGCTGTTGTCGTCTAGGTGCCGGCCCCTGCCACAGCCGCCCCAAGGGGCTCGAGGTGTGCAAGACTTGTGGCAACTGCAGGCCAGAGGCCAGTGTGTGCCCCAGCTGCCAGCATTAGCTAAGAACGGCCAGCCTCGTGGCATGGGAACAGACCAGGCCCTCACATGCTAGTTTTGCTAGGAGAGGCATTGGCGTGCGGGGAGAGCCGGCGTTGGGACTCTCGGGCGCGCCTGCCTGCTGCTGCGTGTGTCGATCGCAGTGCTTACGCGTTTGCTGGGCTTGTGACCACCATTGGGAGAGACACGGCCACGCGTGAAACACCAGTGTGCTCACGAGCGCTCCCTGCTGCCCAGAGGCGCCCCCCAGGCCCTGTGACACACCAAAGGGCAAAAGCTTTTGTGGATTCTTCTCTCCACCCGCCCAGTGAAACCTGCCCCATCACCTGGCACTCGGGGAAGGGAACGCAGATCCCGGCGGAGAGGATCCCAGTCGTTTCGGCCGTTTGAGCGCGGCGGGGCCAGAGATCCCGACACTGAATTGACTGGTGGCTGCAGCTGCCCCTCGGGTAACTCACGGGGGTGCCAATTGCTTGCTTTAAGCTGCGAATAGCTCGCCTTGCTCTTCCCGAGTCAATAAGCCGTTAGCTCACGTTACGGATTGGCAAGAGGCCTGGTCTTTGGCGGAGGAGCTAGGGAACCAACCCATCTGGGGTAAGACTAGAAACAGCCAGAACACGGCTGATTTGCGGCGCCTTTGGCACCGCGCCCTCTCGCCTGGGTGGGGGGGCCGCAGGGGCCGGTCTGGGACGCCGTGGGGATGCCAGAGCGCGCGCTGGTTGGGGAGCTAGTTCCAGAACACGCCGCCTGTGGTCGGCGCTCAGGGCTGCGAGCCAGGCCGGACAATGGGACGGTGCTGACCTCGTCCTGCCAGCCTGACAGTCACGGGGAGCCACGCCGTGTGAGCCAGGCACTGGGGACAGGTGCCCTCCCAAGGCGCCCCTTCATGGCCTGGCATGGCCGCTACCCCCCCCTTGCCTCAGTTTCCCTTTGAATCCCCCAGGCATAATGTCCAGCAAAGTGTCTGAAGTCATAGTGCCCCTCCCTTGGGATCCAGTCCATCCCGTGGCACCTCTCCCAGCCCCACTTACACTCAGGGTTTCCCAGCCCTCCTTCCAGGAGCTACAGCTGTAAGTTCTCACCCCTCAGATCCAGGGGCTTGCTGCCCTCCAGCCGGGGCCTGGTGGGTTCATGCAGCCCAGCAACTCCCCCGGCCTGGCTCGGGAGCCTCATGTTGTCACCCACTGAACCATGCCCTTGGGCCCCCGCAGGTGGGTCTAATAACCCAGGCAGCAGCAGCTTTGCCCCCCTCCCGCCCTACAAGACACCTGTGGGGGCCTGGCGAGCCCCAGGGGACTGTCCATGGCTCTGTGGGGGAGGGGGGATCCTGGTGAGCCCCAGGGGACTGTCTGTGGGGAGGGGGGGCCTGGCGAGCCCCAGGTGGTTGTCCGTGGCTCTGTGTGGGGGGGTCCTGGCGAGCCCCAGGGGACTGTCCGTGGCTCTGTGGGGGGGGTCCTGGCGAGCCCCAGGGGACTGTCCGTGGCTCTGTGGGGGGTGGGGGTCCTGGCGAGCCCCAGGGGACTGTCCGTGGCTCTGTGGGGAGGGGATCCTGGTGAGCCCCAGGGGACTGTCTGTGGGGAGGGGGGTCCTGGCGAGCCCCAGGGGACTGTCTGTGGCTCTGTGAGGAGGGGGGGGTCCTGGTGAGCCCCAGGGGACTGTCTGTGGCTCTGTGGAGGGGGGAGGGGTGCTGGCGAGCCCCAGGGGACTGTCCGTGGCTCTGTGGGGAGGTCCTGGCGAGCCCCAGGACTGTCCGTGGCTCTGTGGAGAGGGGGTCCTGGCGAGCCCCAGGACTGTCCATGGCTCTGTGGGGGGGGGGGTCCTGGCGAGCCCCAGGGGACTGTCCGTGGCTCTGAGGGGGGGGTCCTGGCGAGCCCCAGGGGACTGTCCGTGGCTCTGAGGGGGGGCCGGGGGTCCTGGCGAGCCCCAGGGGACTGTCCGTGGCTCTGTGGGGAGGGGGGTGCAGGGACCAGCTCACCTTGGTTACAGGCGTGGCAGGTGGAGTTACAGAACAGCCCTCAATTGGGGCGTCGCTGAGGCCGGCCCTCAGCCTCGCGCCCCACCCGTGACAGCTGGACCCCCCGGCCCATCGCCGGGAGACTGGCCCACGGAGGTTACTTCAGGGAGCTATGGCTAATTCCAGCCCATTTTCAGAGGGGCCTGCGCAGCCAGGGCTCAGCAGGGGAGGCCACGTGGGCGTTGCTGTTCAGTGGGGCTGGAGCCCTCCGCCCAGAACAGGACACAGGGGCCGCGGGGCTGGCTCCCTGCCCCCACGATCCTACAGTCTAACCCCACCCAGGCCGGAGCAGCAGCCACCCTGGACGCCTCCTTCACCTGGTGCTGCAGGAGCTCAGGTCTCCCCCCCAGCTGCCCCAAGCCCTGCGCCCGAGTGTGGGCCCCCCCGGACCTTGCCAAGGGCCCGCAGTAACTCGCTGGTAGAGCCAGCAGGGGGCCCGTGGCTCCAGCTGGGCGAGGGGCCACGCCCCCGGCCACGGCGCGTCTGGGTGGGGCAGCTCCATGCGGGTGGCCTAGTCCCAGCCGCCGGGGCAGGAAGGCTGGACCAGAGCCTGCACATTGCTGCCCGCTGGCGGCTGGGAGGGGCCGTCACTTGTCCAGGGTCAGAGCAGGTCAGGGGGCTCCCGCATCTCGTGTCCCAGGGCCCCTAGGCCTCCGGCTCCTGCCCTTCCCCAGGGGGCAGGGGCCGGGCTCCTGCCAGCTCCTTTCACAGACTTCCAGAGCCACACAGGCGCCTTCCCCTTCACAAGTAGCCCTGGTGGAGCCTGGCGCCCAGGCCGTGTGAACAGGGGCGGGCTGGGGCCCAGGGCCAGCCCCGGATTCCCACTGAGCCGGCTTCCATTCCCAGCAAAGGCAGCCCCCCTCCCTGTTCCCGTCCCTCCCCGCTGGGGGGCACGGCCGGGCTATGGGGCGGCACCAGCTCAGGCTCCTCCCTTGCCCGTGCCGCCCCAGGGTACGTGCCCTGCAGACGGGCAGGGCCGGGCGGGACTCGCCCAAGGGGCCGGGCGGCTGGACCCCTCTCCTCTCACCGTTCCAACTGCGCTGCCCCCAGGGAGCCGCCTGCAGCCCACACGAGTGGGGCCCTGCTGTCGCCCACGCAGCCCCGTTCTCCTCGTTAGCCGCCCTCACTAATTGTGCTCCCTCCCGGCAGCTAGGCCAGCCCAGGCCTCCAGAGGGTGCCCGTTGCACACAGCTACGCCCTCCATTGCTGGCCTATTTCACTTGGCCCTGGCCCCGGCCCCTCAGCCACGCGCCCCTGGGGCACCCACGCAGCCCGGGGCTGTCCTCTCCCCCTCGGCCGATCTCACTCCGCCGCCACCGGCAGCCCCAGGGTGCTGCAGCAGGGCCTGGCCCAGTGCTCCTGGCCAGCGGCGCAGAGCGCCCCGAGCGGACGGCTCGCGCTGGGAGAAGGGCCAAGGCAGGGAGCAGGGGCTCTGGCTCCGTGCTGCGTGGGCAGATGCAGGCAGCTGACCCGTGGCCTGGCCCGGGATTTCCTGTGGCACCCAGCGAGCCCCCGCCCTGCTGAGGCCATGCTGGGTGGGGATCCGCGGCTGGGAGGCCAGACGGACGAGAACACCCCCGCCCGGGGAGTAAACCAGTGATGGGCCAGGGGTCCGCGCCCAATCTAGCTGGCCCCCGCTACAAGCTACAGCCTCTCCTCTCCCGCCTTCAGCGCCACGGGACTCCACCGAGCTCCCCGGCGAGCCACGGGCCACTGTCACACGCCACGGTCCAGACACAGTTTGGGTTCAGCGGGTTTATCGGGAGACACAAGCAGACAGCACGAGACGGATTGCACGGAGCGCCGGGACGCAGCCCAGCCCGCGCAGGGTTGGCTACACGCGGTGGCTACCCCACCCCGGGCACGCCGCTCGAGCAGGGGCCAGGGTGGGTCACGGGAAACAGCAGCAAGGGCCAGAAAGGGAGCGTAGCACCTTGTGCTAGAGCCAGCTCCGGAGAGCAAGAGGCCAAGCACTCGTGGGGAACGGTCCCCGCCGCACGCCGGAGCCGGCTGGTGCTCGGGGAAGACTCCGGCTGCCAGGAGGAAGTGCAATTTGGCACGTGTGGCCGGGGGAGCGGGCCGGTGAGACGGCTGCCAGGCGAGCCGGACAGGAGCCATTCTTGGGTGCCTGCGTGCTGGCCGGAGCACAGCCCTGGGAAGCACCCGCGGGACCCGGCGCTCACCCCGCTCCCAGGCCCTCGGGGGCGACCTGAAGAGCCACACCCTGGGCCACGTGTGAACTGCAGAATCTTTCACCGGCGCCATGAAATACTGGGAGCAAAATGCGCGTGGGAGCCCGAAGATGGGCCCTGCCCAGGCGAGGTGAGCGCACGCCTCTTCCACGAGCCGCCGGGAGCCTCGCACGCCTCACCCCCACTGAAACCAGGGGAGTTAGGCACCTGCAGACCTCCGAGGGTCTGGCCTCAGAGCTGGCTGAGAACCAGGCCCTGGAAGGGGGCTCTAGCCAAGCACCGAACCGGAGGCCCCCGACCCAGCAGCAGGCCCGGCCCCAGAGCCCAGCCCCGGGGAGGGAGGTTGGAGGGGGGAGGAGTGTGAACCGCTCCGGAGCCGATTGTCGTTCCCAGAAGGTGGGAGACCCTGGCAGGCTGCCTCCAGGCCGGGGCTCAGCTGCCACTGCGCAGGGCGGGCCGGCGGGGGCTAGAAGCCCTTCTCGATGCTGAGGGTGCGCCGGGTGACGTGCTCCATCTTGCCGGCCACGTACTCCGTCAGGCTGATCTGGTAGTTGGCCAGCATCTTCAGCATGAGGCGCAGGTTCAGCCACCACTGCTCCTGCGGCAGCCTGTGCCTGGGGGGAAGGGGGGGAGATCAGACCGCGCCCGCCGGCTGGCAGCTACACCCCCACATGCCCAGCTACACCCACCAGACAGACCCCCCGCACACACACCCAGCAGACAGACCCCCCGCCCACACATACCTGGCAGACAGACCCCCATCCACCCACAGCCAGCAGACAGATACCCCCAACATCCCCAGCAACCAGACATCCCCCTACATATCCGGCAGACACCCCGCCCCCACACGCAGCCAGCAGACATCCCCCTCCAGAAACACCCCCTTCCCCCCGCACACACCCGGCGTTTCCAGCTCACGGGACGCGTGTCGCAGAGGGAAATGCCAAACCAAACCCAGGTTGGAAGTGCCCGGCTGGTGGCAAGCAGGCGTGTGGGGAGCCAGAGGGGAGTGGCAGCAGGCAGGAAGGGGACAGGGAGCCTTGCACCAGCTCCGGCCGAGCCGCCCGCGCCCTAGGCCAGCCCCGGCCCTGCTGCCAGCGTGAGGGGCCTCGCCCGACTCCCGAGCAGGCAGGCGCCCTGCGAGCCGGGCCTTCCCTGCGCAGGACTTACTCGAAGTCGGTGACTTTCTTGAGCTCGGTCACGGGGCTGAAGGCCACCACCTTCTTGCGGAGCCCGATGACGCAGGCTGAGTCGGCCGAGTTGGCGAAGACGCGCCCTGTGGGCACAGGCGGGCGTGAGCAGCACCCGGACACAGCCGCGCGGGGGTGGGAGTCCGGGATAGCTCAGCTGCCCCCACTCGGCGAGGGCGGGGAGCGGGCTCACAGCCTCCGTGCCACTCCCGGGTGGTATTGCTGGGCGTGGCCCTGCCCCGGAGACCCGGCCGCAGCAGGGCAGAGCGGGGGCGTCCTTGGGACAGCCGGGGAGGCAGAGCCCCAGAGGAGGGGAGCACGGCGCCTTCTGAGCCCTGTGGCGGCTGGAGCTGTCGGCACGCTCCCCTCGCGGCCCACGCGAGCGGGGCAGGACCTGCGCCTCCCCTCCGCAGGCCGGTCCAGAGCTGGCACCGTCTGAGCTGGCCCAGCGCCTAGTCCAGGTCCTCCCGGGCAGACGGGCAGCTCAGCACAGGCCACGACTGGCTCAGCTGGGGGGCCTCTGCTCCCCTTTCAGCTCCAGGCAGGCTGGCAAAGCACCCGCCCGTTTGGGGGGGCCAGCTGCCCAGAGCTGTGTGTCTCGGCGGGCTGGGCACCCCAAGCCCAGGGCACATGCTGCCTCCGCGCCCCCCGGCCCGCCCCCGGCCCGCGCCCCTACCCTTGCGATACGCCTGCTGCAGCTTCTCCGACATCCACAGCACGGCCTTGACGCCCAGCTTGGTGCCAGTTCCGGTCGAAGGGGGTCGGGGCGCCACCCTGCAGGGGGAGAGGGCGGCCCAGGGGCAGGCGATGAAGGCAGGAAGAAGGGGCCGGTGGCAGTTCGCGGGCGGGGAGTGGGCAGATGCGCCATCCTCCTGCGCCCCACCCCGCGGGCCCTACGGCGCCTCCAGCCCTGGCCGCAGCACGGCTCGGCCCGCCCTGGGCTCGGCGCCGGCACGCGAGAGGAGAGAGGGGAGCGGAGGGGGCCCGGCCCAGGCGCGGCGGTGGCGGGGAGGGGAGCGGAGGGGGCCTGGCCCGGCCCGGCCCAGGCGTGGCAGCGGCGGCGGGGGAGCGGAGGGGGCCCAGCCCGGCCCGGCCCAGGCGCGGCGGCAGTGGCCTACCTGCTGCAGGTGCCCCAGCACGTTGATGCGGCAGTCGAAGACGCCGCGCCCCTCGGAGGAGTACAGGTTGTAGAGGAACTCGGTGGTGTAGTGCTCGTGGCATTTCTCGTTGCTGGGGGTAAGGGGGCACCTTAGCCTCTCGGAGCCCAGCCCGGCCTGGTCACCGCCCCCCTGCACCGTCCGCGGGTGCCAAGCCCGGCAGGGCCGCCCGGCGCAGGGCCCCCCGCCCCCCGTGTTAGCGATGGAAGAGGCCTTCGGGGCCTCCTTCCCTCCCCGTGGGGCACTGGCCCTGCCGCGCCTTAGGCAGCTGCTCGCGGGGCCTGGCTGCACACGGCCCACGGGCCGGGCCTGCCGCCGCCGCCCTGCCAGGGACCAGTGCCCCCCACTGCCCACCCGTCGGCAGAATTCGCATCAGGCTTCCGCCCGCCCAGCGCCGGCGCGTCGCTGCTGAGCTACGCACCATGGCGGCTGCTCCCCGCGGTGCCTCTGCCGGGCCGGAGAGAGTCACCGCTCTGACCCCGCCCCACGAGGGAGCCACACCCACCACTGGCCCCGCCCCACGGCAGAGCCCCACCCCACCACTGGCCACTCTCACCCCTCAGCCCTGTTTGCTCTCCCACTCCCACGCCTTCCCCCACACCGGGCCCCGGTTCACCCCAGCACCCGCCGCCCACGTCCCCCCCACTCGGTACCCGCCTCAGCAGGGAAAGGGCAGCCCCACTCGCCCCTCCCTGTGCACGGCGGGGCTGAGGCAGCCCCACCCCCACCTCCGTTCTGCGCTGGCGCTCCGGCCTGGCGCCCCAAGCGTGGAGGCTGCCGAGGGAGGAGCCCCGGGCCGACTCACCGGAGCACCAGGCCCCTCTGAATGTCAGTCTTCATCTTCTCCGTCAAGTGCTCAACGTTGGCCTGCAAGACACACACGGGGCGGGTAGTCCAGCCCCGGCCCCGGCCTTCCCCCGGCCGCTCCTTCCCCTCCATCGCCCACAGCCGCCTGCCCTCCCTGCTCTCCTCCGGCAGCCTGCCCTCGGGCCGGGGGAGGAGGCCGATCCCACGGGGCATCTCCTGAGCCCAGCGTTAGAGCTGCCCCGAGCGAGCGAGCGAGCCTCGGCCGGCCCTGGGGATCCCGTAGGGGCAGGCAGGCACCAGGGATCAGTCCACTCGCTCCCTGGCTGAGCTACATCGGCAGGGCCCACGGGGATCGTTTCCTCGCCTCCCCGGAGGCCTCCACGCCCTTCACCCTCTGCCACAGAGGGACCCGGGAGCCTGCGCTCGCAGCAGCATCAGAGCGGCCAGACTGGGTCAGACCAAAGGCCCACCCAGCCCAGTGTCCTCTCAGCCGACAGTGGCCAACGCCAGGTGCCCCAGAGGGAGGGAACTGAACAGGGAACCATCCAGTGATCCTTCCCCCGTCGCCCATTCCCAGCTTCTGATAGAAGCCAGGGACACCAACCCTGCCCAGCCTGGCTAATAGCCATTGATGGACCTAATGTCCATGAATGTATCTAGTTCTTATTTGAACCCTGTTATAGTCCTGGCCTTCACAACATCCTGTGGCAAGGAGTTCCACAGGTTGACTGTGCGCTGTGTGAAGAAAAACTTCCTTTTGTTTGTTTTAAACCTGCTGCCTATTCACTTCATTGGGTCACCCCTCGTTCTTGTGTTCTAGGAAGGAATAATGACTCTTCTTTATTCACCCTCTCCACACCACGCATGATTTTATAGACCTCGATCCTATCCCCCCTCAGTCTCCTCTTTTCTAGGCTGAAAAGTCCCAGTCTTTTTAATCTCTCTTCACATGGGACCCGTTCCAAACCCCTCGGCATTTCTGTCGCCTTTTCTGAACCTTTCCCAACACCAAGCTCTCTCTCTCGAGATGCGGCGACCACACCTGGATTTAGACAGTGGCGATACAATAGTCTCTTATTCGCTATCCCTTTCTGAAAGCTTCCCAACCGTGTTTGCTGGTTGGGCGGCTGCAGCACATGGCGGGGATGATTCCGGGAACTCCGCAAGGACTCCAAGCCAGCAGCCCTGTCCTCCGGGCGCAGGTTCCCAGCCTCTGCCACTGGCCTTCTGGGAATCCAGCCCTCGCATTTGGCCCTGAGGAGGCCATGCAAGGAGCTGTTCCCCTTCCTCCGCAACCTCGTGCTCCTGGGGCCCAGGGATCCCTGTCAGAGCCCACCGGCCCATGTCGCGCCCTTCCTGCCCCTCACATCCACAGCAGACGCCCTCCCCCAATTCCCTGGCAGCCCCGCGCTTCGCTCTCCTTGGCCAGCGAGTGAGGCAGGGGTGGCAGCCTGCTCTCCCCCGGTACAACCCCTACTTTCCTCCTTTTAACGATGCTGCTGCCAATTAACGACCAGTGCTGCGGTGGCCCCAAACGCCCGAAGGGAAGGCCAGGGCGAAGCCACCTGCCGCATGCTCCCCCCGCTGCTGTACGTACCTGTGGCCTCGTCAGGGGCCAAGACCAGGGCGCTCACCTTCAGGTCGTGAATGGTGAAAGGATCCTCGTAGACGTAGGCAGCGTCGGCGCCCACGGCGATGCCGGTCACGGTCGACAGGTACCCGCAGTAGCCCCCCATGGTCTCCACGATGAAGACGCGGCGCTTGGTGCCGGAGGCCGACTGCTTGATGCGGTCACAGCTCTGCGCCGGGGAGAGGAGAGGGGGCTCGGGAGCGCCGGCGGCACCACTGGGGCCCGCGGGGAACCCCCAGGCCTGAGCATCCCTGATGGGAGCCAGCCCCTCGCCCGCGGCCCCTGCGTCACAGGAGCACTCGGCCGCTGAGCGCCTGTTCAGAGCCAGGGCGGCTCCGTGCAGGGGGCCCTACTGTCTGGCCGCGGGGGGCACTGGGCGAGGCCCAGGCTGGGCGGGCTGAGGAAGGCCTGGGCCTGTCTGGGGTGGCACCTTCGGGGCCTGCGTGGTGCCCCAGCAGGCCGGAGGCTGGCACGGCAGGGGGATGAGCGGCAAGCGCCCAGCCAGGGTGGGTAGAGGGGGCGAGCGACGGGGAAGGAAGGGGCTGCGGACACTGGCCCCGGCAGGAGCGGCACTCCGCAGGGGGCTGAGCGGGGGGCTCCCCAGCCAGGGGCCGTGGGTGACCCATGCTGGAAACGCAGCCGGAAAGCAGCTCCTTCCCCGGGCCAAAGGGCTGCAGGGGCTGGGTCATTCGCTGGGGGCGGGACAGCGACCGGAGCAGGGGCCCGAGGGCTGGGACTCCCCTGGCGCTGGCGACAGCCAGGGTGTTGGCTGCCTCGGCCCGGTGGCTCACCAGCAAGCCCGGCGTGGGGCCGCGGAGCCCAGCCCCACAGCGCCCGGGCCCGCCTCGCCTCACCCACCTCCATAGCAGCATTGACGGCCGTGTCGCAGCCCAGGCTGAAGTCGGTGCCGGGCACGTTGTTGCTGATGGTGGCTGGGATGACGGACATGACGATGCAGAGCTCCTCGTACTGCCCGCGGGCCTCGACCAGCTGCAGCACCCCCTCGTAGGCCTGCAGGGGGCAGCACGAGCCGCAGCGTCACGCCCCGGCAGAGGCTGCCCCCGGACGGGGCCGGTGCTCGGGGAAGGGACGTGCTCCCGCAGTTCTGGGCGCTGGCAGCCTCAGCTTGTGTCTCTGTCCCCCCACCCCTGCAGCCAGGTGCCCACAGCAGCCGCCGAACAGCCTGTCAGCGCTCCGGCTGGCTCTTGGCTCTGTGCGTGCAGCCCCGAGCGCGGCGGGGTGGTAGGATCCTGGGCACTCCTGTAGTATCAGCAGCGGCACAGCCGAGCCACTGGCTTTCCCTGCGGGGCCTGCCAACCGCAAATCCCACCGCTGACACCAGCACTCCGGAAAGCTCACGCATCTGTACCATGCGGCTGTGGCTTGGGGAATGGGTCAGCGCAGAACCGATTTACCAACTCCTCTCCGTGCGCACCGATTTACCTGGCGGTTGTCCCATTCCCCCCCGCCCTGGCTCTGACAGGACTCTCTGCTCGGGGGAAGCCCCCTAGCCCAGAGAGAGGCCGGCAGCCGAGGAGACACCTGTTCCCCAGCCGGCTGCAGGGGGCAGGGCGGAAGCAGGAAGGAATGAAGACAAAAGGCGTCTCCGTGAGGGGACCCCAGAGGGCCAATGGCTGCTCCGAGCCAGGGGGACTCTGCGGGCGGGAATGAAGTGCAGGGGCAGCTTTGCCCAGGGCTCTGTCCCTCAGGCCAGGGCGACGGGCTTAGAAATTCCCCGGCAAAGTCTCTGGGCTACTTGCTCCAGGTGTCCGGGAAGGTTCAGCTAGACACCGAGGGTCCGTGGGGGTGGAGCTCCGGGGACGGTGTCCTGGAGGGACTGGGCTGTCTTGGGGGGCCAGGAAGCTGCTCCAACAGCCCCATGCTTTAGACGTGGCACCAGCAGCGGTGGGGGAGCCTGCCAAGGGGGGGCTGCAGCCAGATGACTAGAGTGCCCGGCAGCCCCCCGGGCCCACGTCTCGCCTGGTGCAGGGCCCGTGTGAAGGCATTCGGCCTTTCAGATCTGGGGGGGCTCTCCCCTGGAACACACGTCACGCAAAATAATCGCCCCGCCGCCGGGGCCGGCCACCTCGCCCACCTCAAAGCCGCCCACGACAAGCAGGCCGTGGATGTTGAATTTCCGCACGTTCTCCACGATCTTCTCCAGGCAGGTCTTGGGAAGAGTCCTGTGAAGCCAAGCAAGGGGCGGCTGAGCGCAGCACGGCCCCCACGCTGGCCGGCCACGCCTGGCCGGGGGCTGCAGCCGGCCGCGCGCCAGAAGGACCCGCCCTCGGAACCTGCCTTCCCCAGGGACAGGCACCAGAAGTGTCACCTGGACGGGCCGGGGAGAGAAATCCTGCCCTGCCCCAGTCACGAGCGGCGCTCGGCCAGCACGGGCAGGGGGGTGCCCCGAGCCTTGGCCTGCAGGAGCTGGGAGTGGGCGATGGGGGAGGGATCACTGGGTGGTTCCCTGTTCTGGTCACTCCCTCTGGGGCGCCTGGCTTGGCCGCTGTGGGCCGACCGGACACTGGGCCAGACGGACCCTTGGCCTGGCCGTTCTGCTCTAGCTCAGACAGGAGACATGGGCTGGCGCAGGTCCCACCGGGTGACATTCCCCGGCCTGCACGACGCCGGGGGCCACGCTACACGCTCCCAGCGGTCCCGCTGGCCTCCACGTGTCTGCCGCACGGGGCTGCACAGGACGGGGCAGCCGGCGATTGGGCTGCGGCGCCCTCAGAGTCTCTCCCACCCACACGTGAGTGAACACAACCTCCCGGGCACCACACCCCCCTTGGCCAGTCCCTGGCGCATGAAGGGACCAGCCACGGGGACCCAACAGGCCTGTCATGCTCCTGTGGGTGCCAGCAGCCGCACTCAGCTCGGGGTGGGCCGTGAGGCACCCCACTCTCCAGGGGGAAGCCAACCTGCCAGCCCACCGACGGCTGTTCGGCCGGGCCCAGCCTCCAGGCGAGGGAACTGGGCAGGTGCCGGGTGGCGCCCAGGCGGGGCTGGAAGAGCACTCGCCGCAGGCCAGGCGGGTTTCAGCCCTGGGAGAGGCCCGGGCAGCCCAGCCCCGGGAGAAGGTCCCCAGGGGAGCTCTGCAGCGCTGCGGTGCTCCAGGCCCGACACAGCCCCTCCTGGACTCCGGCAGGCTCCCCGGCAGCCCCACCACCCCGGGCGGGACAAGAGAAGCCAGGCGGCCTGGCTAGGTCCCGGGATCTCAGGCCACTGCCCCCGGACAGCTGGGCCCGGAGCCCCGGATCTGGCTTGCGCTCTGGGCAGGGGGGAAGGATGCAGGCGGCCTGAGTGGGCTGGGCTGTTCCCGGTCCCCCCAGCGCCTGCAGCCACCGCCTCAGCCCTACGAACTCAGGGCCGGGCTGAAGGGACGCCCACTGTGGGGCGACCTGTCCCTTGGGGAAGGTTCCTTCTCCCCTGCAGCCATGGGAGAGGCGGGCTCCCTGGGGCGCGCTCACGGCTCCGGGGGTAACCCCAGGCCACGGCCCTGCCGGGACGCGCAGCCGGCAGCCACTTCCGGGGGGGATTGGACCAGGCAGCTCCTTGCTCGGCCCCCGGCTCTCTGCTCCTGCCCCGCCACTTCTCCCTGTGCGGGGGCAGGGACACGGGATGCCCCCTCCCAGCCCTGCCCTCTGGTCGCCCGCCGCCCGGGCACTTACCGCTTGGTGCCCAGCATGGACCCGCCGCGCCCCAGCCAGCCAGCGACGTCGTGCCAGCCCACCTCGTGGATCTGCAGGGAGCAACGTTGTGACCACAGGCCGGCCCCTCCTGTTCGCTCCCAGCCAGCCCGCCAGGCAGCCTGCCACCCCCGTCAGCCAATCCACCGGCTCCGAGCAGCGAGAAAGGGGCGGGTGGGCTTCGGCTGCTTACGCTCCCATTGGCCGGGGCCCGCTGACGGCCCGGTGACATGGCCTACACCCGCCAGGGCTGTTCCCACGAGGCCGTGGCCTGCGATGAGGGTTAGGGGCAGCGTCCCCAGAGTCCCACGCCGCCATCACCCCACCCCGTCACACGGAGAGGTCTACCTGGCCCCTGGCCAAGCCTTCAAAACCGTCGTTCGCCACGTAGACCGTGTGGCCCTGGGAGATGCCGATGCGCACAGCCGAGCGCACCGCCGCATTCATGCCGGCCGCCGGCGCGCCCACGTTCAGGATGGCCAGGCCGAACGGTGTCTGTGGGGAGGGAGGCAAACAGCACCAGTCGGCACACGGCGCTACCCGCTACGCACCAGTCACGCGCCAGCGGCGCACCATGCAGCCACTCGGCCCCATCACCCCGGCCACGTCAGCAGAGTGCCACGCAGCCACCCGGCCCTATCACCCCGGCCACGTCAGCGAAGCCACACACAGTCGCCCAGCCACGTCACCCGGCCACGTCAGCAGAGCGCCACGCAGCCACGTCACCCCAGCCACGTCAGCGGAGTGCCACGCAGCTGCCCGGTCCTGTCACCCCGGCCACGTCAGCAGAGCCCCACACAACCGCCCGGCCCTGTCACCCCAGCCATGTCAGCAGAGCCCCACGCAGCCGCCTGCCCCGTCACTCCGGCCACGTCAGCGGAGCACCACACAGCCGCCCAGCCCCATCACCCTGGCCACGTCAGCGGAGCCACACGCAGCCACCCGGCCCCGGGACGCACAGATGTGCGGCTCCAGGGATCGTTGCGACCACGAGTTCTCTGGTCCGGAGGGGGCTCTGGCCCCCGGCTGCCCCAGGAGCAGTGCGACCGTGAGCTGCCCCTTCACTGGCTCCCCACTGGCCACCTGCCACACGGGCGGGTGCGGAAAGGGGCCCTGTGGGAGAGCAGGGTTGGCTGCTGACTCTCTGCTGAGCCCGGGGAGCGCCCGGCACGCGTGGCTCCCCTCCCCCACCCAGCCCCTCCAAGGACCACACGCTGCTCGCGACAGCCCGCACGCACCCTATCCCCCTGCCTCCCCCCCTGGAGAGATCTCCATCGCTGTCATCAGGAGGGCTCCCCCACTGCAAAGCGACCTGCCTCCTGGTGCTTTGGGGGGATCTGGGGGTGAGAGAGATCAGGTCGGCGGGCCTATCCACAGGTGGGTGCGTTGGTGCACACACATGGTGTGTTGATGCACCCAGGTAGGGGTGCGTGCACACAGCTGGGTGTGTGTACACACGAGTGGCGGTGTCTATGCAGACATATTGCTGTACACGGGAGAGTGCACTGGTGTGTGCGTGCAGCTGGGTGTGTATGCGTACACCAGTGGCTGTGTCTGTGTAGACATATTGGTGCACACAGGCGAGTGTACCAGTGGGAGCATGCAGCTGGGTGTTTGTGTGTGCACGAGTGGCTGTGTCGGTGCAGATGTATTGGTGCACATGGGTGAATGCACTAGTGTGCACACAGCTGGGGATGTGTGCACAAGTGGCTGTGTCGGTGCAAACGTACTGGTGCACACGGGTGGGTGCACTGGTGCGTGCGATAAGTCTGGGCACACAGTGGGTGCATGCAGGTGGCTGTGTGGGTGGGCGTGTCTGGGCAGACACGCACATGTCCGGGTGCACACGGGGGTACCTCTCTTTCCTAAGCTTGCAGGCTCTGCCCGACGCGCCCCGCGAGCCCCAGCGCCCTCTGCACCGTCTCCCCCCTTACCTTTCGCTGGGTCATCTTCTGGTGCGCCAGGAGCTTGTAAATGTTCCAGTTGTTCTCAAAGCTCCTGGAGGGAGAACGTGGGATGAGCCGGTCACCCCGCACCCCGAGCGGGTCCAACCCGCCCCGGGACCCGCCCGGCGAGCAGAGCGACTTCACTGGGGCATATTGGGAAAGGGGGACAGGAATGGGGGTGAGAAAGCCTCTCCCACCACTCCCGATACACGGCTCCGATCCCCGCTTCCCCGCCCCTCTTCCTGCTCACTCTCCCAGCCCCGGGAGAAGGCCAGGAGCAGCTGGAGGCAGGGGCGAGCGGGAGAGGGGCTATTGGCCCTGCTAAGCCCACCCCGCCTCCCCCCAGCCCGTGGCTCTGACAGCGCTCAGTCCCTTGAAACGAGGGAGCGACGCTCAACCCTAGCAACTGCTGCTCCGCCCGTCCGGGGCCTCACCTCCCCCGGAGCTGGATGGCCTCTTCGAACCGCTTCTCGTCCATCGCTTTCTGCACGTCCTTCGTCTGCGGGACGGAGAGGGAGGGAGACGTCTGAGAGGGGAGGCCGCGCGCGGCAGCGGGAGGCGGCCGGAATCAAAAGGCTACTGGCAGATTCCCTCTGGGGAACCCCGAGCCCGGCTAGGGACGAACAGGCCTGCTCCCTGGCCGCTGGTCCTCCTGCCACGCCCGGCCACCGGGGCTCTCTGGCCCAGGAACATCTGAGGTCCCGTCGGACCATGGACGCTGCTGGACCCGAGTCCCAGTTTTCAGAGGTTCACCCTGTACTGGGACCTGAAACTGCCAGATCCTGGGGCTCAAGGTGTCTGAGCTAATGGCACCCCAAAGCAGGCCCATGCAGAGACCCCGATCCCTGGGGCCACCCTCCGTTTGGGCCGGACTCCTGCACTGGGTGTCTGTCCTGTGCCACAGCAGAGCATGTGGCCAAAGGCAGCTGCCCACCCGGAGCCGCCCCGCGTACTCACCACCTGGACGCACTCCATGAGGGGCAGGCGGACGGACTGGTTCCCGGAGAGGCTCACCACGCAGGCGGGCGTGTCCGGCGTGGCCTCCAGCAGCGCCATCACGGCTTCCATCCCCATTTTACTGCTCTGCGGGGGCACGGGAACCCGGTGAGCAGCCACGCCCCCGGTCTGCCACGCCCCAAGGCTCACGCCCGCCGGTCAGAGACAGCCGTGCTAGCGGGGCGCCTGGCACGGACCCGCCAGCGTCGCAAGGGCGTGGCCACGCCGGGCTGCCACAGACACCCCACCGAGACGCTCCCGGAGAGCGTGCCCCCGCCCCAACACACCAGGGACAGGCGCTGCTGGGCGCTGGGTGGGCTCGGTGGCCTGCTTCCCTCGTTTTGGCGAGCAGGGGCCCAGAGGGTCACTTGGTTATTTAAGAATAGGGCAGTTAGCGGCTCGGGGGAGGAAACTCCTTGGGGGCAGGGAATGCCCCAGCCTGGCTTCTGTGCCCCGGGATCAAGCACCAACTGACGCCGCGCTGGGTGGCCGACTCCGCGCCCGGGTCTGCAATCCCCCTTCCCTGGCCAAGGCCCCAGCCCCCGCGCCGCCGAACGCTGGCACCCACCAGCACACGATCGAAGGCCGAGGGGGTCCCGCCGCGCTGCACGTGCCCCAGAACCGTCACCCGGGTGTCGAAGCCGAGACGCTGCACGACCAGCTGTTTGCAGAGACAAGAGAGCGGGTGGGTTCCAGGCCCAGGCACCCCGCGCCTGCCCGGCCCGCCCCAGCACCTCCCAGCGCCTGCCCGGCCCTCGCCTCCCAGCACCTCCCAGCCTCTACGTGGCCTGCGCCCCCCAGCACCCCCAGCGCCTGCCTGGCCGGTGCCCCACTTACGTCCTTCACGTAGCCGGAGGTGATGGGCTTGCCGTGCCTGTCGATGGCGCCTTCGGCGATGATGATGATGTTGAGCCGGGAGCCTCTGCTGCGCGTCTGCCGCCGAGAAAGACAAAGCCAAGCTTAACCGGCGCCGGCTGGAGCAGGCAGACTCGGGGGGGGCGGTCCCCTCCGTGCTCAGCGCTGATCATCGGCTCCCTGCAGCCGGGCACCGCAGGCTCCTTGGTCCTGGGGGTCTCCGCACCCTTTGCGGAGAGGCTGGGCGGCTCTGGCAGTCCCGTTACCCTGGGGCTGACGCACCCACCACAATGACCGAGGCTGCTCCCCGGGTGCAAGCTAATGAGAACGCCCCGGGTGGCGCACATGCGCGTCGGGGCCCTCGTGGGCAGCCGGCCCGGCACGGTTCCCAGCACAAAGGGACAGACGGCCCGGCCCGGGAGAGCACCGACGAAGACAAACCACGACGCGCCGAGTCAGCCGCGCCCACGCGCGCCTGGCGGGTTCTTCCCAAGCCCCAGCACCGCCGCCTGCTCCCCCGGGCCTGGAACCGAAATGGCCAGGCGCGCGGCTGCCCTGACGGCTAACGTCGACAGGCTCCGGCTCCACACCGGGGGCGCCTCCTCGGAAAGGTGGGACTGAGCGAACGGGGGGCGGATCCAAACTCTGCCCTTTGCGGGAAGGAGCGCGCTAGGAGGCGGGGAGGAACAGAAGCTGCCCCTGAGGAGATGAAGCAGGAGGGCCGGCACTCACCTCCCCCAGCCTCTCGCACATGAAATCCTCCCAGCCGTCCTCAGGCGGGGCCTCGGGGATGAAGAGCCAGTCGGCGCCCGAGGCCAAGGCGGACACCAGCGCCAGGTACCTGGAGGGCAGACCCCGGTGAGCAGCGTGGCCGCCAGGCCCACAGCCGCAGGGCTGGAGGGAAAAGCCGCGGCTCGGGATGGAAACACGTCCCGGCCTCGGGACAAGCACAAGCCGGCCTGTCAGCGCGGCGGCACTTGGCCGAGCTGGGGCAGCGTTAGCCTTGGGCCGGCCCGCGCCCGCTCTAGTTGCCACAGAGCGGGCAGCGCCTCCCTTCCGCCAGAGCGAGCCACCGCCTGGCTCCCCTGGCCGCGGCCTTCGCTCCACCGGCCCCAGGGCGCGCCACTCCTCCAACGAACCGGCTCAACGAACCTGCCGGGACCCCGCCGGCGGCAGCAAGGCTGGCTGCCAGGACCCAGGAGGGGGCGGAGCCTACGCTGAGGGGCGGGACCCTTCCCTGCCTACCGGTGCATGCCCTAGAATGTTTAACCGTGTGACCGATGGAACGTTCCACTGGCTCCACGGTCACCCTTGGCCCATACAGCCCAGACCTCCCGTTGCCCTCAGCAGCGCTTCCTCCACTCCTACCCACCACCCATCCCATCCCCGCTCTCGGCACCCCCAGCAATCACCCCCCCTCGTCCCCAGTCCCTCCCCGATCCCAGACTGCCACCCTCGCCCCCAAGGGCCCCTCCTTACCCGCAGTGCCTGCCCATCACCTCCAGCACGAAGGTCCGCTGGTGGCTGCAAAGAGCGGGGAGGAGGGTCAGAGTTTGGGGCGCAGTCGTGCTGCTATGTCGAGCATCTCAGTTCAGTCACCAGAAGCCCGCCCAGGGCATGGGCGCGAGGGGAGGGCCGTGCCGTGTCCCCATGCAGGGCTGTGCGTCCTGCGACAGGGAGCCGCCCGCGAGGGACGCCCGCTTACCTCTGGGCCGTGGTGGTGATGGCGTCGATCACCTCCATGATGCGATGCAGCGCGGAGTCCGTGCCGATGGTCATGTCCGTGCCGCAGAAGTCGTTGTCGATGGAGCCCACCAGGCCGACGATGTTCAGGTGGCAGTACTTCTTAGCCACGCCCTCCGTGATCTTCCCTGCGGGAACCCAAGAGGTCCGATCGGTTACACGTTACGTTAACTGCTCCAGCCCGGCCGGCCCAGCCCATCCCTAGCAGCGACCCGCTCTCGGGTCTCCCCGCAGAGCAAGATACAGCCCCAGCTCCGGGGGAGAGCGGGCTCTGCTAGATGGAGCTCTCCCCGCTCTGCCAGAACGGTGTCAACGGGACCGGCCGCTGTCCTGAGTCTTGCAAGCAGGTTGCTGCAGAGAGCAGGAAGCCGCTGTCCAGCCCCAAACCGGAGCGGGAGAAAAGCGGAGCTGACAGGTGGCGGTAAGGAGAGTGACTCAAAAACCCACCTAGACTGGGGGTAATTCCACAGCGATTGGCCCCGTAAGCCTGTTGTGCCGTCAAACCACTGCCACGAGCTCGCCCGCCCGCCTCTGTCCTGGACCAGAGGGAGGCGCGTTCCAGGCTATCCCCTTTCCGACGGGCGTTCGGACGCCAGGCCCACCGCGCCCCTGCGCCCGCGTGGGATTTCGAACAGAGCATGGCCCCAGAGCTCGGAGCTGAAGCCAGACAAATCCAAGCGAGGAAGCAGGCCCGATTTTGTAACAGCAAGGGCGACTGGCTTGGGAACCGAATCGCCAAGGCCGGGGTTCGCCCGCCAGCCAGGACGACTTTCTGGGGACGCTTTCGTGGCTGGGCTGTGGACGCTGGGTAAAACAAGGCCTGGGACGGGCAGGGGGCCAGGCTGGACCATCCGGCCGTCCCCGTTGGCCAGGCAGCGGGCACACCGGAGGGGGCTCATGCTACAGAGACCCCCTTTCGCGGGCGCGGCTGCCTGGAGTCTCCCCCTGTGGCCCTGGCGACTGGCAGGGGGCTCGCGTACCGCTTTTCACCAGCTCCTCCAGCAGGCCGCCCCACTCCGTGCGGAAGATGTCGGCCCCCGTGAGGCTGCCGTCGCCGCCGATGACGCACAGGTTGGTGATGCCGTGCTGCACCAGGTTGTGGGCCGCCAGCAGGCGCCCTTCCCGCGTGGTGAAGGCTTTGCAGCGGGCGCTGCCGATGATGGTGCCGCCCTGCAAACGGCAGAAGGAGGCGAGAGAGGAAACGAGCAGCCGGAGCAGCGTGGGAGGGGGGCCCGGGGCCCGGTGGGCGAGGACCGTATTCCAGCCCGTGGCCCAAGGGCCCCCCCGCCTCTCGCTGTGGGGAGTCCCGTGCTGGTGAGGCTGCGGCTTCCCGGCTAGCGGCCCCTCCGCTGCACACCGTGGGGCCCGCGAGCGACGCTGCTCTGTTTCCACCCACCCTCCGCCCTCCCGCGCTGTGCTGGCAAGCTGCAACCCTTCCCCCCCCCCCCGGGTCCGTCTCCTCTGTCCCAGGGCAGAACGCGCTGGGGCCGCGTTAACGGTTCTGCTTAACGACCTCGCTGCCCGCCCCGTCCATTGGCTGGCATCCCCGCTCTCCGTCCCCCGACGAGGCCGCTCTGTGGGGCTGGGCCTCAGACCCCAGCTCTCATGGCCTCTTGGCAGCCGGGCTGGCCTCAGGCATTTCCTCGGGCGCTGGTGGCAAGCCGAGCCCGAAGGCCTGGTCCTGCCGGCTGCCCCGAAGGGAGCTAACCTGCCACCCACCCCTTTCCACAGCCCCTCCGCAGGCCCGTCTCCCGGCCGGCCGGCCCTCCGTTTGGAAGCCCTCCCCGGCGCGGGCAGCCATGGGAACTAACGTTCCGCCGGGCACTTGGCCACCTGGCCCCTGGCCCACAGAGAGACTGCCCTGCTTTGTAATGGGTCCCAGCCCAGCACACGCGTTGCTCCTGCTGCATTCGGGGCCATGTCCCGGCCCGGAGCCTGCCTGCTCCCGGCTGGCATTTCCCACGGGGGTTTGCTCCAGCGCAGCCCTGCGCGGCCGAGTGACTGCTTTTCCCCCCGCCAGCCCGGCTGCGTGGCTCCAGGCCCCGAGCACGGGAAGAGTTAGGAGCCAGCAGCCTCCCCCTCTTGACCCACACTCCTGGCGGCACGGACGGCAGCTCCCAGGTCAGCCGAGCCCCGTGGCAGCAAAACCCCTGGCCGTGCAAGAGCGGGGTCAGAGGAGGGACGAGAAGAGAGGCAGAAAGAGACCATTTCCGGAGCTTGCCCTCACGGCTGCGGTATGGCTCTGGGAGGGCTTGGCGCGATGGGGGCAGAGGCGCTGGGTCCTGCGGGCAGATGCCCACGCGACCTCCCTGCCCCCCTCCTCCGGAGCCGGGCGGCCCTGCCAAGCGAAGCCAGGCGAGGCATGCTGAGTGCCGGGCCGGGGCGGCACACAGACGAGGGGCATGCAGCACTGGCGATTACCTGTGGGCAGGGAGACTCACTGCTCAACCCAGGGGAGCGGCTAGAGGCAGAGAGGAGAAAAGACAAGAGAAGGGATTGAAAGAGCTCAGGGGCCCAAGGGACGCTCCCGGGGGCCAGAACAAGCTCGCTGGTCTTGGCCTGGCTCCTTGGGTGCCTGGCAGATCCCCACGGGGCCAGCAGGGCGAGGACCACCCGGGGCAGAGCAAGCCGGTGTTTCCAAGGCAGAGTCCGTCCCACTGAAGCCCTTGCCCCTTACACACAGGCTAAGCCTGCTTCAGGACCCTCCCGCCCCCAAACACCCCTTGCACCGGGCCACAGCAGAACCAGGCTGTTCCCATGCGACAGCTGAGCCATGCTTCCACGTGCTACGCAAAGAGCCATGCTGCCGGGCAGCACTGATCGGCCGCGGGTTTCCACGCCGCACGGCTGTGATTAACCCTGGCTGGCTGGCTGGGGTAGGCAGGGCTGACAAGGCACCTCGAGCGAGCAGCGATTGGGCTCAAAGGAGAGAAACCGTCGACTGACTGACTGACTGACTACTTCCATTGTTCCTGTCACGGACGGTCCAGTCCCTCTCGCCCGTCTTTGTAGCCGGGCTGCGACACCGGTCTCAGCTCCCTTGGCTGGCCCCCTGGCCCAGGAACATTAGCACCGACCGCTGACGCCGGCGCAGCCTGCCTGCCTGCTTTCAGGAGAGCCACGCTGATTTGGGCCGGCGACGGATCGGGGCTGGGGCCTGGTAAAGCCTGTGGAACTCCAACGCCTCAGAAACCGGTGCGGGGGAAGACGGAGTTAGGTGCCTGGAAGATTTCACAGCGCCTCGTTCCCGGGCGGGCCGAGCCAGCCTCCGGCAAAGCCAGGGAGCATGCAGACGCGGCAGCGCACGAACTTCACGGCAAAACACGGAGCCAGCGCACAACTCCAAGCCCCGGCTGTCACGCCGGAAAGCAGCAAGACGGGGACATGGACAGCAGGGCCCAAACCCAGCGCCTTCCCCACCGGCTGGTCCCGTTCCAGCTGGGAGCCCATCTACACTACAAACGCTCTGTGGCAGGGCCCGGGGCCAGCTTCGCCGACCTCGGCAGTTCCCACCGGGGGTGTAGCTGGGCCCTAACCTTGTGCTCATCATGAGAATGAGAGGGGCGAATGGTGAACCGGTAAGCATCACCCTTACCGAGTGATGCTCACCGGTTACCCAGCCAGCCCACCACGTGACAGTTGGGGGGGCTGCTCCAGCCTGGCCCCCCAGCTCCGCCCATTTAAGCGGTGAGCTGGTTAAACATGACGTTTAACCAGTTAACTTCTGACACGGGATTTTACATGGGCCGGGCCTGTCCAAAGCTGCAGCCCTGTTCAGCGACCCCGTTATCCACACGGAGGCAGGCACAACGGTATTGCTGACACGGGAGTCCGATCGAATCCAAGGCCCGGTTCTGTACCAAGAGGGACAGAGAAAGGCTCCCTGCCTTGGGAAAGGGGTATGCACAGACACGGACCCCACAGGCAGGCTGCTAGCCAGCTTCATGGAGCGTCACCTCAGAGATGGCTCCCCCCGGTTGCCGGAGGAAACGGGCCCAGCTAATCGCTGTTTCTCCAGCCTTGCGCTGCCGGATGGTTTACACCGACCTCCCGTCCCCGCTCCCCAAAACCCTTTCCCCACACTGCCCCTGCTAGTCACAAACGGAGCACACACAGCGACGTCTCCGCAGCCTCCTCCCAACACGGCCAGCGACACCCAGTCGTAAAGCCGAGCTCAGCAACCTTGGCGTGAGCGCCGCGAAGACGGGAGCGCGAGGCCGTGTCTCGCCTGGATTCGACAGGGGATTCCCGCGCCATTTCAGAAACCTGTCTCCAGCTCTGGCCCGCCCCGAGCAGAGGACATGGCCACACAGGCGGACGCCCCAGAGACGCACGGAAGCTGCACGGTTAAACGTGAGGGTGCGAGGGGCCTTTAGACTCACAACCGGCGACCGCGAAAGAGCCGCCATGAATCTCTTACCAGCTGGATGATGTTTGAGACGCTCAGCCAGTTTGCTTGCTTGATGTTCTCGCCTCCTTCCACCAGCCCCTCGTAGCCCTGCAGACGGGGAAGCAAAGAGGCAGAAGTGAGAGGACCGCCTCATGGAACGCCCAGCGGCTCCTGCATGGCTGGTTCCCGGGGCTCTGGGCCTGGGCGAGGGACCGGTGAGCAGGGGGCCCAGGGAGACTGTGGAACAGCTGCTTGGAAGGGCCACGGGGAACCCATCTGGGTTTCAGGCAGTTGGAAATCCCTCGCTCAGCCAGCGAGCGCCTCCCTGTGGGCAGAAACACGGCGGGAGGGACGTGTTTTTTAGCCAGCTTCCCCTCTCCCCGCCCAACCCCCCTTCCCTGACTTTTTCCTCAGGGTGAGCAGGCAGGAAACCCGCACATCTCACCGTGCACGTGGGGGACAGATGCCAGCGTCGGACTATTTCAAAACCAGGCACCCCCAACAGGAGAGCCAGAACCTCCTCTGCCCTGCCCCAGTCCCCCTCTGCCTGCATCCTCCCCCAAGCACCCCCCATTGCTCCCCTTCCCCCATGGCTCACTGCTCTTCGCCTCTCCCCCTCTAAGACTCGCCTGGGGGCTGCAGCCACACAGGAAGTGGGCCCAGCTGAGATGGGGCTGGCACGGGGATGACCTGGCCCCTTCCCCACCTGCAGTAACCAGACTTTTGGTGTCCGGACACCGCCAGGCCCCCTTTGCGACCGACGCTCCGGTTGCAAACCGGGCACCTGGCCACCGTAGCGGGGGGAAGAGGAGAGAGTTCGACCATTTAAAGCGCGAGGCCAGCCCCTTGGCCCGTGTAAAGCCAATGGAGCCAAACCCACAGCGCTGTGCCACTGTCCCGCAGAGAAGGCCTGGCCCCACACATGTCCGTGGCCCTGCGGCGGGAAGCCCCCTCACAAGTGCCAGGAGAGCCAACGATTGGGTGCACAGAACGCTCCCGAGCCACAGGCCGGCAGGGAGAGGCCCTGGCTCCTGAGGCAGTGGCTCCCCTCAGCACGCCTGCATCGAAGGAATGGAACAATGCCCAGGACACACCCCACAGCCTCTCGTCGGCCCGGCCCCCCGGCCGTGAGCCCTCCAAGCAGCTGGCATGTAACCCAGCTCCCCCGGGCAGGCGTGGGGGCTGAAAGAAGCCAAAGGGCTCCTCTCCCCACAATGGCTGGCTGCCGTGTTTCAGCCACTCATCTGCTAGTGGGGAAGTGCAACGGCCCCGAGCTGACTTTGTTTGGCGCGAGTGGAGAAAGAGCCCGTAGATCCCAGGGGAGCAGAAAAACAAGCACGTTCCAGGTAGCAGAGAACAGGAAAGAATTGCACTAGGGACTACTTTTCATGGTGAAAGGATACAGGAGAGAAAACCCTCCAACGTCGCTTGTTTTAAGCGGGAATTGCTTTGTTTAAAATGTAACGAGCCTTTATCTCCCAGCAACAGGCTCTCTGGGCTGTAGCTGAGGACGCTATCGGGGGGAAAGGCGCCACTGGCCAAGGTCCAAGGCCAAACAACCCGCCTGAGGCAGCGCAGAGGAGCTGAAAGCTATGGAGTCCGACCCACTGGCACCAACGCAAAGGCCTCTGCTGACTTCCAGGGGCTTGGAGCTGGCCTGCAGGGAAGCCCCCAGCTCTGGCATTCGAGCGTCACAGTCCCTGAGGGGGAAGGGGCCTGCTTTCAAAGCCACAGGCGCCTCCACCCATCTGCGCCCACTGGGCCCCAGAGCCTCTCGGCACTAAAATGGAGTCACCACTAGACAGTGGAAGTGGAGGGGGCCCTGGAGAGACACGTGCAGGCTCGTGGGGATCATGATACTCAGGAGCCACAAGAAGGGGCGTCTCCTGCCCAGCAGCTCTGCCCATGGACCTGTCCTGAGCTGTCGCTAACCCATCCGTCCCAGCCTGGGGGCTCCCCGGGCACAAGCTGCCAGTCAGGCCAGCCCGACAGCGACACACTGGAGACGAGGGGTCGCGGCGCCTGGGCTCAGCCTCGGGGAAGCCCCTTCACGTCGTCCACTGCCGTGTAATCGCTTGCACAGCCGGGGGCGAGCCGGGGGCAGAGGTCGCCAGAGGAGAAAGGCTGCTGCGTAGTCACTGATCGTCAAGCCCCAGTTTATTTCCCCTGCCAAGTTTCATAGCCACTGCGCCCCAAAGCTGTACCATCTGGAGCCCTGGAGAACGACCGATTCGAATACAGACTCGAACCTCATAGATCAGGAACACTTTTGCTCCGACGTATATTCCCATGCGAGTCACGGCACGGACAGCAGCGTTCATACCTGCAAAGGGAGTAGAAAATTACCCACAGCCCTTGAACACGTCAAAGCTGGGCACTGGGGCATCGAGCCACAAAACAGGGGACCGGTCCTCACAGGTCCATACGGTTCAGGTTGCTGTTAGATCACCGCTCCCCAATTTAGAATCGTGATCTGGCAATCACAAAGTTGGGGAAAATCTTAACAAACAACAAACAGTCTAGCAGCACCTTAGAAACTATCAAAAAATGTACATGATACCATCCACGTTTTGTTAGTCCTTAAGGTGCTGCTAGACTATTCCTTAAGTTTTTCCAGTTACAGACCAACACGGCTACCCCTCTGAATACTTTTGAGAAAGCTGGGGGAGTAAGAGTATAGATGTATTACAATTTCTCACCATCACAATGATGGGTTAAGGGAATTTACCAGCAGATACCTAGCCCAGGAGTCGGAAAGTTACCTACACTTAATACAGGTAAGTAGCTTCACGTACAGGAAAGTAACACATTGTAAGTAGCCACTTCCTCATGTCTAGCTAAACCGGACAGACCGAACAGAATAAACGGCCTCACACGTCTCCGTCCCCCACGGCCTCCCCCTTGCAGTGCGATTACACAGATTCCCAGGGGTCACCTTACGGTCACCTCACCTTTGGGAGGAATTATCAGCCTGGCCCTGCGAACATCCTGTGCTGTGGACAGCGGGTGTCAGCTCTTGTATTCTCCAGCGTGTGGCTAAACCTCTTAACTACGCTCCAGGGCTAAGCAGGGAACCCCAGATGGCTTGTGGGGGCGGGGAGGGGGGGGAGAGAAGAGGGAGAGCCTGAAATGAATGGGGGGGAGGAAGGCACGTGGAAATGAGAGACAGAGAATAAACAAGAGGGGATGGGGAAGCAACACGTGAAATCTAAAATGAGGAAGGCGGGAGAGACATGAAAGCAGGACCAAGGAAATGAGACGATGATTTTGGGAATAAGGGATTTGGGGATAGCTGGGGGGTGGGCTGTTTGCTTGGGTTTTGTTTCTGTTTCTTTTAGCTACTGCTATTAGATGATCAGCCATAGAAAATTTCACCACAAAGCGTCTTGCCCAAAGCTTTGCAAGATGAGGGGAAGAGTGCAGCAGACAGAAACAATCAAAACCTACTGGTTACAAGCAACAGCTAAAGAGGCAATCTGTGAAAATGCTGGATTAGAAGGAGGGTGGATTAAAATTGATGGATTTTTGTAAAAATAAAAAGCTGATTTTTTAAAATTAAATTGGATTTTTTTATTTTTAAATAAGCTTTTATTTTACAACCTGTTATTTTTAAAGAGGAAAATATATTATAATTTAAAACAAAATAAAAAGAAATCTGATTTACATACAAAAATAGTTAATCCCTGTTTAAGAAAATGATTTCATTGTAAATAGGAAACATTTCAATACATGTATGTATCTAAAACATGTACGGTTATTTTAATAAAAATAAATTGTATATGCTGTTGTGTGTGTTTTAATTAAATTAGTTACATTCCTAATGCAGCTCGATACAAATCAAGAACAAAAAGTAAATTACTGTAAAATAAATCGGTAAATCAGCAATATATGTCACCATTTTCCAACATACTACAAATATACAGTGTACAAGAAAAATTAAGTTCTATGGTTGCTTAAATATATATACAGTAGTTATAGTATGTCCTCCTAGATAGGAAAAAGATGTACCAAATATAGCATCATGGCTCTCTCTAGATGTAAATTAACATGTGTTAATGCTGATAGCAACCAATGGGTGTGTGCCTTTCTATAGAAACAACTGAAGGGCAGCTGATAAAGCTGATTAAAATAGATTTAAATTGAGGCTTTCCACTGGGTGATTTCAATCGCTTTGATTTAAATCAATCCAGCCTGCCTAGAACCAGACACAGTGCAGGCCAGCAGGTCTCTACGGGGCTAGTAACTCTGAAGGCATGTCCACACTTGCACTTGATTGACAAAACTTTCATCTTTCATGGGTGCTTAAGACCCCCGGCCCCCCCAGCCCCCTGAATGGCAAACTTTTGCTGTGGCAAGGGCAAACGTGAAGGCTACCACAGGGACACCCCTCATGGGGGTGGAAGTGTTCTGTCAGCAAAAGTGCCACCAAACAGCATTTTCACGTGCTGACTTTTAGCACCAGGGTGGTGTCGACAGAGCTGTGTCGCTAAAAGCTGCGTAGCGCAGACAAACCGCCTCACTATTCCGGGCTCAGACAACTCCAGCTCAGAGACAGCCCAAGGGAGCGGTGCTTGGGAAGGACTAGTCACAACATGAGGAGGTGCCCTACAATCATTTGGCTGCTGGCCTAATTCGGATAGACTGCAACAGCCTAGAGAGGACCGGCTGTTGACTGACTGCGAGACACTCCTCTCCGTGGCTGGTCCTACACTACAAAAGGTCACCCCTTGGGCGTGACCAGGTTCTCCTTAATGCTCTTCCTTCGGGTCTGGAACAATTCAGTTCAGCGCCTCCCTCTGTGCATGCTAGGGATGTGAACGGTTAACCCGTTAACCAGCAAGCCTCACCGCCTGTTTCGGTTAACCGGCGGGGGCTGCCGCCCATCTCACTGAATCGGCGCACCGGTTAAACATAATCTTTACCTGGTTAACTAATCAAGTGGGATTTTACACTCCTAGTGCACACCCCTTTCATTCCAAGTCAATTTCATGCCCTTGGAAGATACTGCAGCAATTCTCAGTTCTTTTACCCCGATTGGGCAATTCCCGTGCCAGATCCCTCAGCAACCGCTCACATCACGCAGTCCTGAGTTTGGCATGGCCACTTCACACAACGTTAATGCCAGCGTCCGCCCCATGGGGCCAGAGTCGTGCCAGTGGGGGCAGAAGGCTAGCAGTTATCTGAACACTGGACAAACTTCTGTGGATCGATGCTTCCTGGGCAGATTCAGGCGGCATTAACTTTGGCTCAGATCGGCCCGCACAACAAGGCACCCTTTCATTCGTGCTCAGTTACGGGCCGACTCCAGCGACGCTGCCAGAGATTCATCTGATCCAACCGATGTGTGTCCCACAAACCACGTTAAAAACCGCTTTTCTTTGTTAGAAAGAAATGAAGCCACACGGTCAAAGCAGCAACAGAGCTGGTCAGGTAAACCCTTGCCCAGACACAGAACCAGGCTTTGTCAGAGGGCAGGCCCTGAAAATGTACCTGCCATGTGCTGGGAGCGCAGGCTGACAGGCCGGGCCCCGTTCAGGAAGAGGGTTGTTGCATTTAACTGTGACATGCCGTCAACTTTCTTTTTCATAGTTTTAACCGCAATTTGCTGTGACTTTCCTCTCCTGCCTTCACTCCAGTCTTGGGGTGCCTTTGCATTCACACACCGTTCCCGTTTCGGTGCAGTCAGACGGGCTGGAAACATTGGGGTTTGAAAGTGGCAGCTCTGATTCTACACAACCCCAATGCCACTTCTCGAGGAGTTTCCTGTTCGCTGCAGGAAATTGAACAAGAGGATTTCTCAAGTGTCTGCCAAGAGGGACCCTTCTATCCTTGGTTTGCTTAGCGGTGACACGCAAAAGCGCTGCTCAAAGTGACAAGCCTGCCTGCCAGGCTCCAAGAGAAAGAAAAATGGAGACGGTGGTTTGAGAAGAGAAGTGGGTCAAACAACCTCAGAGATTTACCACTGCCTTGCAATCCAGAGATGCAAGTGCAGCCCTCCTGGGGCTCCTCCGGTACACCGTGCCAGCTACCCTCAGCAAAGGCAGATGGGAAAAAAGGGGTAGAAAGGGAACAGTTTGTTCATGCTTTAGTTAGCTGCTCTTTGTGCCGTTATTGACTCTGGCAGCGAAACCAGGACATAAGCAGCTGACTACGGGAGAAGAGAGTGTGTCACATGAATATTAACAGTGCACTAGTACGAATCATCCCAGGCAGGGCACAGTACAGGCGTGACAGCCCATCCCCCTAAGAGCTGACAATCTAGGTGAATGAGACAGATGGACTAATCTAATGGATTAGAGCGAGGGGGGGCGGGTCCATCAGGAGCAGCAATCACAACTCCTAGCTGCTCTCAAGCCTGGTTAAAAGGGGAATCTTAGTGTAGTGAGTTTCAACCTTTTTTCATTTCCAGACCCCTAAAAACATTCAAATGGAGGCACGACCCCCTTTGGAAGTCTGAGACACAGTCTGCGGATCCAGGGATCTGTGGAGCACAGGTTAAAACCCACCACCCTAGTTACACTGGGCCAGATCTCACAAACACCGTGTCCTTTCCTGTGATCTCTTAACTTCCCCAGGGCTATTCACGGGAGCTGTGAGACACACCCGCTTAGCGTGTGCAGCACTGGATCCACAGGAACTACAGCTATGTGCTGTACTTACTGCCCTTTCAGAAATTTACAAAAGGCTGTTGGAGCCTGTAAACAGATACAATATGATCCTGCCTGTAGTTCATCCTTAAAGTGGCCTAATTGTAAGAAACGCTCCGCCCCCTCCCAGCTTCTGATTCTGAAATCAGAGCAGGTACTGTCCCCATGACGAGGCCCTTTGCCCTGCCAGATAAGCATCAATGAAGCAGGAGAGAAGTTGCAAGAAGAGATTGTGCAAGCCCTTGTCTACAGGCCAGAGGCGCCTTAGAAATGTCTCCCTGAGGGCAGAGGCACTCCTGGAATCTAATGCAGGCGTTCGTTAATCCTTGGACTGCGGTGTGTAAAACAAACTAATCCACAAACCATCTATGCGTTTATCCTCTGGCCAAGAATGAAACTGCAGAGAGGAAAAATACCGTCATCCCAGCAGGGTGGGTCTGCACGGGGAAATGCACTGGGCAGGAGGGGACCCGTAAATGCTGGGCGGATGGGCCCCGATTCAGGAAAGCAGTGCTCATAGGCCTAATGTTAAGCATGTGCGTACGTGCTTTCCTGAATCGGTATTTGGAAAAATCGGGTATTTTCTATCAGGCAGGCAGGCTGCTCCGACCCTGGTTTCATGAGTCACTCTAAAACAAAGCTTAGTGGGGTTAATTGAGGTGCCACCAGACTTCGGGTTTCCATCCGATTGCTGCCACTGCCAGTAGAGAAATGTCAAAAAGGGCTGTGATACTTAGAAGAGCAGAGGGTGCGTTATCCAGGCAATAAACAAGCAGAGCCACATCGGCAGGTCATGTAAATCAGCGTCACTCCACTGAAATCAAGGCATCTAAGCCAACCTACGCAGTTCGAGCATCTGGCCCACGGCACTCAATACGATCATGCAGCACAGGAAGAAAGGGTACCACCACAATAGGGTCCAGAAACTGAGGCACGCGGAAGCCAGACACGCGGAATTAAGGCCAGAAGAGATCGAAGTGCACAGAATTTTGCCACCGGGGAACATGACCGCCACAGGCATTCGAAGGATGTAAGCAACGGGAAAGAGGAATGGTTTGGGGATTTTTCAAAGGGCACATAGCTAGGAGTATTACTATCGCTTACAGACACTGCTGGCACGGATGGTGTTTTACACAAGTGGACAAAGGCTCTGCCATAAGGTTTGACCATCTACATTAGACAGATTACTCGATAAGGAACGACAACAGACTATGGAGGGAGGAATCCACTGAAAACAAGAGGAAAAGGTCAAAAAGAATTTGCTGCATAACTCCTTGTTTTCGGCTGCAGCCAGTTTTCCAAAACATTCACCTTCTAGGCCCAAGTTTTCCAGAACTGCTTTCTGTGCCAAGGTGAAATGTGTGGAGTGCCCGGCCACAGCTGCCTCCGCCCCTTTGGAGGGAGAGAGTGAAAATACGTCACTGTCGTCAGTCTAAAACCTGTTCTAGACCTTTATTTTAAGCCACATCAGTGCTCCCGTGGCTGAGACTGTGAAAATGGAATCGGCACCACAATATTCCTGTTCTTTTTGACATAGCGGGTGTACAGCAGCTGCCGCTATGCCAGAGTGTAGGGGGTGGATGCAGATACCGAAGTTCATTCTGCATTTTGGAAGGGGGGGGTTGGACCAGAGAGGTCAGACGAGACAGTAGTAGGCTGCAGGTTCCACCAGCCCCTTGCTGCTGTTAAGCAATGCTTAAATCGGGGGGGAAAGAGGGGGGAAACCTTTTTCAGGTTGGGAGTCATTGATCCACAGAAAAATCAGAAGGGGGCAGAACAAAAGTGAGAAGACAAACCCTCTCCCCCCTCATTGATGTAGCCCCTAACTAAGGAGAAAGACACTCCCCACATGCCTGGGGGGGGCCAGGCTAGTAGATTTTGTGGGCCCCCCTACGCTCTGGGGTGGGGCCAAAAATGAAGGGTTCAGTGTGTGGGAGGGGGCTGCCAGGAAGCAGGCTTGGGGTACGGGGTCTGAGCAGGATGAGGAGCACAGCAGTGGGCTGGGAGGGGAGCCCTGAAACTTGGGGGCCGGATCCAGATAAGCCGGGGGCCGCATCCGCCTCCAGGCCTTAAGTTCCCCACCCCTGGTTTAAATCAATAGAGCTCATGCCTTAAGAGCAGCACCCTGTGCTCATCTCATTACAGACTCTCATAGGCACAGAGATTAGATACACCTTACCACTGCCCTCTGAGTGCTTATTTGTAATCACCATGGTGGGAATGGGGTGGGGTTAGATGTTAAAATAAAAAAAGAACAAGTTAAAAATTACTTAGAAAAAAGTTAGATGTCTGCAAGCTTTCTTTGATAGGATAACAAGTCTTGTGGATAAGGGGGAAGCGGTGGACATGGTATACCTAGACTTTAGCAAGGCATTTGACATGGTCTCGCATGACCTTCTTATCAATAAACTAAGCAAATACAACCTAGACGGAGCCACCATAAGGTGGATGCGTAACTGGCTGGATAACCGTTCTCAGAGCGTAGTTATTAATGATTCACAGTCGTTCTGGAAGGGCATAAGTGGGGTTCCACAGGGGTCTGTTTTGGGACCAGTTCTGTTCCATATCTTCATCTACGATTTAGATGATGGCATAGAGAGTACGATTATTAAGTTTGCAGATGATAGCAAGCTGGGAGGGATTGCAACTGCTTTGGGGGAGAGGGTCATAATTCAAAATGATCAGGACAAACTGGAGAAATGGTCTGAGGTAAATAGGATGAAATTTAATAAGGACAAATACAAAGTGCTCCACTTAGGAAGGAACAATCCATTTTACACAGACAGAATGGGAAGCGACTGTCTAGGAAGGAGTACGGCAGAAAGGGATCTAGGGGTCAGAGTGGACCACAAGCTAAATATGAGTCAACAGTGTGATGCTGTTGCAAAAAAAGCAAACACAACTCTGTGAGGCATTCACAGGAGGGCTGTGAGCAAGACACGAGAAGTCATTCTTCTGCTCCACTCTGCTGATTAGACCTCAGTTGGAGTGTTGTGTCCAGTTCAGGGGACCACACTTCAGGAAAGACGTGGAGAATTGGAGAAGGTCCAGAGAAGAGCAACAAAAATGATGAAAGATCTAGAAAACATGAGCTATGAGGCAAGGCTGAAAGAATCGGACTTGTTTAGTTTACAAAAGAGTTGACTGAGGGGGGACATGATAGCTGTTTTCAAGTATCTAAAAGGGTGTTACAAGGAGGAGGGAGAAAAATTGTTCTCCTTGGCCTCTGAGGACAGGACAAGAAGCAATGGGTTTAAATTGCAACAGGGGAGGTTTAGGTTGGACATTAAGAAAAACTTCCTACCTGTCAGGATGGTTAAACCCTGGAATAAATTGCCTAGGGAGGTTGTGGAATCTCCATCACTGGAGATATTTAAGAGCAGGTTAGACAAGACATCTATCAGGGATGGTCTAATGGTGCTTGGTCCTGCCCTGAGGGCAGGGGACTGGACTTGATCTCTCGAGGTCCCTTCCAAGTCTAGGATTCTGTGATTATTATAGTGGCCCAAGTGGGGCTATCCAAGACCAGAGCCCCATTGTGCCAGGCCCCGTACAAATGGAGTAACAGTCCCTGCCCTGTCCATGCACCAGACAGACGCAGGAAAGGTGTCGCTCACACAAGCAGGGTGGACAATGTGAGAGCAGCAAAGCGCATCTTTGTGCCCTGATTTTGTTCTACCCACATTCAAGGTGAACGTCCGTTCAAGAAGCAGTGGCTGGCTCTGCGGCCGGGCGCGCTGGGGGGCTGCACCCGAAGACGATGCCGGAGAGTAACGGGCGTCCCTGCGTCCTGACCCTCACTGCGCAGACCCCAAAACGCAGCTCGCCGCGTGTCAACACCTGTGTCACACACAACCCCAACCCCTCCCCCCCACGCCTGTGTCACACACAACCCCAACCTCCCCACACCCCCACGCCTGTGTCACACACAACCCCAACCTCCTCCCACGCCTGTGTCACACACAACCCCAACCCCTCCCCACGCCTGTGTCACACACAACCCCAACCCTCCCCACACCCCCACGCCTGTGTCACACAACCCCAACCTCCCCACACCCCACGCCTGTGTCACACACAACCCCACCCTCCCCACGCCTGTGTCACACAACCCCAACCTCCCACACCCCCACGCCTGTGTCACACACAACCCCAACCCCTCCCCACGCCTGTGTCACACACCCCAACCCTCCCCACGCCTGTGTCACACACAACCCCAACCCTCCCCCACACCCCACGCCTGTGTCACACACAACCCCAACCCCTCCCCACACCCCACGCCTGTGTCACACACAACCCCACCCTCCCCCCACGCCTGTGTCACACACAACCCCAACCCCTCCCCACACCCCACGCCTGTGTCACACACAACCCCAACCCCTCCCCACGCCTGTGTCACACACAACCTCCCCTCCTCCCCACACACCTGTGTCACACACAACCCCAACCCCCCCAGGCGGGCCGGGAGGTGCGAGCGGCGCTCAGGCCGGTGAGTGTCGCGGAGCCGCGGGGCTCACCCCCCGGCCCTGCAGGAGGCGCGGTGGGGCAGGACGGCTGGTGGCGCAGGGCCCGTGTCCCCGCTGGGCCGCCCCACGCGGAGGGGGGGCCGACACCCCCCGGCCAGGAGGGGAGTGGGGGGGGCGATGCTGCCCCATGGGGGGGGCGAGCGGGGGCCTGGGCGGCAGCCGGGGATGGCCCGGGGCGCGCTCGGGGACCGACTGGCGATGCCTGGCGCCGCGCGGGCCGGGATCCATTGCTCGGGCCTGTCGCCATGACGAGCGGCACGTTCCACGACCGCGCCCACGTGACTCCGCTTGCGGCACGTGCGACCCGCGGACCCGCGGGGGACCAGGAGCAACCCCAGGACGAGCGGGCCCGGGGCCGCGAGGTCCGGGGGGGGGGGCGGTCTGACCTTGCGCGTCCCCCCCGCTGGTGAGCACCGCCAGGGCCAGGCCGGCCCCCGCCATCCGCAGCCTCTCCAGCTCCAGCGCCGCCGCCATCGCGCCGGGCCCCGCTCAGCCCCGCAGCGCCGGCCCCGCCCCCGCCGGGCCCCGCCCCGCATGGCCCCGGGCCCGCGCCGACTGCAGCCCCCGCTGACACCCCGCTGCTGTCACCCGCCCCCGCCTGCTGACACCCCACCCCCGCTGTCACCCGCCCCCTCCGCCTGCTGACACCCCCACCCCGCTGTCACCCGCCCCCCTGCTGACACCCCATCCCCCGCTGTCACCCGCCCCCGCCTGCTGACACCCCCACCCCGCTGTCACCCGCCCCACACCCCGCCTGCTGTCACCCACCCCCGCCAGCTAACACCCCACCCCCCCGCTGTCACCGCCCCCGCCTGCTGACACCCCCACCCCCGCTGTCACCGCCCCCTCCCTGACACCCCCCACCCCGCTGTCACCTGCCCCCCCGCCTGCTGACACCCCACCCCCGCTGTCACCGCCCCCGCCTGCTGACACCCCCACCCCCGCTGTCACCCGCCCCCTCCGCCTGCTGACACCCCACCCCCGCTGTCACCCCCCGCCTGCTGACACCCCCACCCCGCTGTCACCCGCCCCCTCCGCCTGCTGACACCCCCATCCCCGCTGTCACCCGCCCCCTCCTGCTGACACCCCACCCCCCGCTGTCACCCGCCCCCTCCGCCTGCTGACACCCCCCACCCCCGCTGTCACCCGCCTCCGCCTGCTGACACCCCCCACCCCCTGTCACCCGCCCCCTCCGCCTGCTGACACCCCACCCCGCTGTCACCGCCCCCTCCGCCTGCTGACACCCCCACCCCCGCTGTCACCCGCCTCCGCCTGCTGACACCCCACCCCCGCTGTCACCCGCCTCCGCCTGCTGACACCCCACCCCCGCTGTCACCCGCCCCCTCCGCCTGCTGACACCCCACCCCGCTGTCACCCGCCCCCTCCGCCTGCTGACACCCCCACCCCGCTGTCACCTGCCCCCTCCGCCTGCTGACACCCCCCATCCCCGCTGTCACCGCCCCCTCCGCCTGCTGACACCCCCACCCCCGCTGTCACCTGCCCCGCCTGCTGACACCCCCATCCCCGCTGTCACCCGCCCCGCCTGCTGACACCCCATCCCCGCTGTCACCTGCCCTCCGCCTGCTGACACCCCCACCCCCGCTGTCACCCGCCTCCGCCTGCTGACACCCCCACCCCCGCTGTCACCCGCCCCGCCTGCTGACACCCCCACCCCCGCTGTCACCCGCCCCGCCTGCTGACACCCCACCCCCCGCTGTCACCCGCCCCCTCCGCCTGCTGACACCCCCATCCCCTGCTGTCACCCGCCTCCGCCTGCTGACACCCCCACCCCCGCTGTCACCCGCCCCCGCCTGCTGACACCCCCATCCCCGCTGTCACCCGCCCCGCCTGCTGACACCCCATCCCCGCTGTCACCCGCCTCCGCCTGCTGACACCCCCACCCCGCTGTCACCCGCCCCCGCCTGCTGACACCCCCATCCCCGCTGTCACCCGCCCCGCCTGCTGACACCCCCCATCCCCGCTGTCACCGCCCCCTCCGCCTGCTGACACCCCACCCCCGCTGTCACCCGCCCCCGCCTGCTGACACCCCACCCCGCTGTCACCCGCCCCGCCTGCTGACACCCCCATCCCCGCTGTCACCCGCCCCTCCGCCTGCTGACACCCCCACCCCGCTGTCACCCGCCCCCTCCGCCTGCTGACACCCCACCCCCGCTGCTGTCACCCGCCCCCGCCTGCTGACACCCTCCCCGCTGCTGTCACCTGACCCCCCAGAGATCTGCTGGCCTGGCCGGCATCCCCTGCCCGCTGCAGAGCCGCCCTGCCCCAGCACCTACCTGCTGCTGACACCCCAATCCCTGTTCCTCGTCCGACCGCTGATTCCCAGCCCCAAGAGCAGCCAGCTCCGAACCGGACCTCCACTGCACCCCCCCGGCGGCCCCCACCTGTCGCTCCCCACCGGTGCCTTTGCCCAGGCCGTTGGCTTCCCTCCTCTCTACCCCACTGACTGCTCCCACCGTGCCGCCTGGCTTCTCACCAGACACAACCCGAGCACGCTGGGTGCTCTTTAGGGCCCCAGCACTGCAGCTCCCACCAGTCACCCTTTCCCAGCCAGGACTCAAGGCCTCCTCCAGTCCATCCACTACTTCAGCCTGGTCAGACCCTCCATTCCCCTAGACTCCTTACAAGGCTTCCCACCCAGAGGAGCCCTTGACAGTTCTTGGATACGCTGGACTGAGAGTCACATTACCCCCCTCTCTCTAGTTCAGGAGCGGGCAAAATATGGCCCGTGGGCCGCATCCAGCCCACCACGATTCTCTGGGCTGCTAATTTCGCTTGGCCCAGCAGGACCCATGGGCAGACTGTGGCTGCCCCAGCCCCACATACCATGCACTATCGCTGTCTGCTGAGGCAAGCGTATGTCTCTGCAGCACGTGTCCCTTAGTGGGGGGGGAATCTCCGTGTGCCCAAGTCCCATTGACTCGTTCCCCTGGGGTTTCCAGCCCCTGATGCTGACTACTCCCAGAAACAGCCCCTCCTCTGCCCCCCAAAGGTGCAAAGTACCCCAATTTACCAGTGTTATCTTAAACCACCATTCCTCACACAGCACTTGTGAGCACTTACCATAAAACAAGAGAAGGTTTAGGTAAGAGAGAATGGAGATTCAGCTAGAAACAACAGCAACTGATGGAAACAACTAGTACTATAATTAGGGCTGACAATTAATTGCAATTCCTTAACTGATTAAAAAAATGAATTGTCATTAATCGCCATTTTAATTGCACTTTGAACAACAGAATACCAATTGAAATAAATATTTTGGATATTTTTCTGCATGATATACTGGTTTCAGTTACAAAACAGAATACAAAGTGCACAGCGCTCACTTTATATTATAGTTAATACAAATAATTGCTCTGTTAAAATGAGAAAAGAAACCGTATTTTTCAATTTACCTCATAGACGTACTATAGGGCAATCTCTTTGTCATGGAAGTGCAATTTACAAATGTAGGGGTTTTTTGTTACACAACTGCACTCAAAATCAAAGAACAATGTAAAACTTTAGCGCCTACAAGTCCACTCAGTCCTACTTTTTGCTCAGCCAACCGCTAAGACAAAAAAGTTTGTGGGAGATAACGCCTCCCACTTCTTGTTTACCATGTCATCTAAAAGCAAGGTATTTACGTGCCAGATATGCTAAACATTTATATGCCCCTTCGTGCTTTGGCCACCATTCCAGATGACAGGATTTCATGCTGATGACGGTCATTAAAAAAAATGCGTGAGTTAAATTTGTGAGTGGCCTCCTTCTTGGGGAGAGTCTTGTGTGTCTCCTGTTCTGTTTTACCCACATGTTGCTATATATTTCATGTTATAGCAGTCTCGGATGGTGACCCAGCACCTGTTCATTCTAAGAATACTTTAACTGCCGATTTGACAAAATGCAAAGGTACTGATATGAGATTTCTAGAGATAGCTACTGCACTTGACCAAGGTTTAAGAATCTGAAATGCCTTCCAAAATGCAAGTAGGAGGAGGTGTGGAGTATGCTGTCAGAAGTCTTAAAAAAACCAACATGCCGGTAGGGAAACTACAGAATCCCAATCACACCCGCCCCCTCAAAACATCAACCTTTTGTAGGTGGCATCTGATCGTAATCGAGCAGAACCTATCAAGCAGCCTGGACACGTCCTGTGGCATGGTGGTTGAAGCCTAAATGAGCATATTTACAGGTGACACTGGAACCAAGAAGTGGACGGGGTTTTTTTTTTTGCACATAATCCCACACTTATATGTTCCGCTGTCATGCTAAAGAGACTGCAGTACAGTACTTGCATGAGGTGACTGGAAAAATACTTTTATTTTTTATAGTGCAAATATTTTTAATAAAAAGATAAATATAAAGCGAGTACTGTACAGTCGGCGTTGTAATTGAAATCAGTGTATTTGAAAATGTCGAAAATATCCAAAAGTATTGACATGAATGGCATTCTATTGTTTAGCAGCATCATTCATCACACAATTCATTTTGCGATTCATTTTTAAATGATGTGATTGTGATTCTTTTAATCGCATGATGAAGGGTGATTTGAATTGTTTGACAGTCCTAGTTATAATAAAAAACAGCATCATAGAGCAAGCACGAGGGCCCACATTTATGAACAGTTCCCTTTCCTAGCTAGTGCAGTAGGGTCACCCCCCCCACTCCTACGCCCCCCAAAAGTTCAGCTTGTTGCAAAGGTGACTGGCATCCTATGAACCCAAGTAAACAGCTCAGAATGCCTTGCTCAGGCTTAGAAACCCTTGCCCTGCAGATTTCAAGCAGCGCAGGAATAAAATGTCTTCTGCTCAGTCTTTTTTATCTCTTGGCCCAGAGTTCAGACGGACAGAAGAAAGGCCAGAGCCCGTCTCCTCTTCACGCGAGAGGGACAGGCAATTGACAGTCTGTTTTCTTCCACGCTGCACAATGGCTCGTTTGATGTCAATGAACTCTCTTGTCTGCAGGCCCAGCACTCTGCACTAATTAATGCTGCTTTGCTGTTGGGGGGGGGGAAGGCGAGTTATGCACTTACAGAGCGAACCTTTGCTATTGCTCCACATGGGGTACAGATCGGTGAGACTACTACACGCAGCGTCCCCAAAAAAGCCATTTGTAAGGTCTAACTGCTAATCGTGTCCTTATGAACTCAGCCTCTAGTTTCACAATGTGAACACGTTGGTTTCCAGCTAGCAAACTCATGGCGATCGAGGGAGGTCCTGGGTGACTAGGAAAAGGCAAATGCGATGCCCCCTCTTTAGAAAAGGGAAGAAGGAGAATCCAGTGCACTACAGACCAATGAGCCTCACCTCAGTCCCTGGAAAAATCGTGGAGCAGGCCCTCAAGGAATCCCCGCTGAAACACTTGGAGGAGAGGAAGGTGATCAGGAAACAGTCAACATGGATTCACCAAGGGCAAGTCCTGCCTGACCAACCTGATCGCCTTCTATGACGGGGTAACTGGCCCTGTGGATATGGGGAAAGCGGTGGGTGTGATATACCTTGGCTACGTCTACACTGGCAGCTTCTTGCGCAAGAACTCTTCCAGAAGAGAGCATCTACACTGGCATGTGCTTTTGTGCAAGAGCATCCATGCCAGTGTAGACGCTCTCTTGCGCAAGAACGCTCTGATGGCCATTTTAGCCATAGGGCTTTCTTGCGCAAGAAATTCATGTTGCCTGTCTACACTGGCTTCTTGCGCAAGAACAGTTGCGCAAAAGGGCTTATTCCTGAGCGGGAGCGTCAGAGTTCTGGCGCAAGAAGCCCTGATTTCATACATGAGAACATCAGTTTACTTGCGCAAGAACACGCGGCCAGTGTAGAGAGGCAGCAAGTTTTTGCGCAAGAGCGGCCGCTTTTGCACAAGATTACGCCAGTGTAGACACAGCCCTTGACTTTAGCAAAGCTTTGGATCTGGTCTCCCACAGTATTGTTGCCAGCAAGTTAGAGAAGTGTGGCTTGGATGAAAGGACTGCAAGGTGGATAGACAGCTGGCTAGATCGTGGGGCTCAACCAGTTGCGATCAACGGCTCGATGTCTAGTTGGCAGCAGGAATCAAGTGGATTGCTCCAGGGGTTGGTCCTGGGACTGGTTTTGTTCAACACCTTTATGAATGATCAGGATGAGGGGATGGATCGCACCCTCAGCAAGTTTGCAGATGACGCTAAGCTAGCGGGAGAGGTAGATACGCTGCGGGGCAGGGATAGAGTTCAGAGCGACCTAGACACATTGGAGGATTGGGCCAAAAGAAATCTGATGAAGTTCAACAAGGACAAGTGCAGAGTCCTGCACTTGGGATGGAAAAATCCCAAGCATTGTTACAGGCTGGGGACCGACTGGCTAAGCAGCAGTTCTGCAGAAAAGGACCTGGGGATTCCAGTGGATGAGAAGCTGGAGATGAGCCAACAGGGCGCCCTTGTAGCCAAGAAGGCTAACGGCATATCAGGCTGCATGAGCAGGAGCATTGCCAGCAGATCGAGAGAAGTGATTAGTCCCCTTTATTTGGCTCTGGGGAGGCCACATCTGGAGTGTTGTGTCCAGTTCTGCGCCCCCCGTTACAGAAAGGATGTGGACGCATTGGAGAGAGTCCAGTGGAGGGCAACGAAAACAATGAGGGGGCTGGAGCACATGACCTCCGAGGAGAGGCTGAGGGATTTGGACTTGTTTAGTCCACAGAAGAGAAGAGTGAGGGAGGATTTGATAGTAGCCTTCAACTACCCAAAAGGGCAGAACAAGGAGCAATGGTCTCATGATGCAGTGGGGGGAGGCCTAGGTTGGATATTAGGAAAAACTCTTTCCCTAGGCGGGTGGGGAAGCACTGGGATGGGTTCCCTAGGGAGGGGGTGGAATCTCCACCCCTGGAGATTTTAAACTCCTGGCTTGACAAGCCCTGGCTGGGATGATTGAGTTGGGGTTGGCCCTGCCTTGGGCAGGGGGGTTGAATTCAGCGGTCTCCTGAGGTCTCTTCAAACCCTCTGATGGCTCATTTGTCAGTGCTCCGGGAGGCCTAGGAGCCTGGGCATGAACTGGCCTGGCCTGCCAGCACATTCTGGCAGCAGTGCTGGATTCAAAATCTTAATCGCTTGCCAAATTAATTGGAGCAACTCATCTGTGTTCCAGGGCACCAGCTCTCTGCGGGGTGGATTGTCCGTGCTGAGTGTCACAGCTCACCCCTCCGCCCCTTCCTGCCCCCAGGTGTCTGGCTCTGTGGCCTACCTGTCTGAGAGCGGAATTTGGCAGGTCTCCCATTGGCTGCCTGGGACCCCAGTGCATCGCCTCTGCAGGAGGGTTGACTTGCCACTCGTGGCTGCCTGTGGCAGAGCAGCTCTCTCTTCTCTACCGCCCCCTGCTGGCCGCTCCCATGCTATGTTGGCTCACCTCTTCTCACGACTCAGCCCTCCAGCCGTGTCACGGTTTAGTGCAGTGGTTCCCAAACTTTTCAGCATCACGCCCCCCTTTTTGATTTTTGAAAAACCCTCACGCCCCCCCCTCCAAAACAATAGCAGCAAAACTTGTTGAGCAAAAAAAAAAAAGGAACTGACTGGGGTAGCAAAACTTGATGGGGGGGGGAGGAGGGCTGAGTCACCTCGCGCCCCCCCTGGAATTTCTTCACACACCCCCAGTTTGGGAACCCATGGTTTAGTGCCTCCCCTTCCAGGGTCACAGAGGGTCCAACAAACAGCGGATCTTCAGCCCCAGCTCTGGGCCCTGTGTCTTTGCACCCTCTTGGGGCAGGGCTTTCAAATATCTAGATCCCTTATATCAGGGGGCTTCACTCCACCTTCCCAGTGGCTGGGAGGGGAACCCAGGCCCTCCCCCCACCCCAGGGTCCAGGCCAGGGACCCGAGGACAAGCAGCCAAGGTCTGCTCCATCAGCTGCCTTGCCGCTGCTTTCCTGGGCTCCCTCCTATCGTTGGCCTTCCTCAGGCCTCTCCCCTGCCTCTTTCTGGGCTTGTGGTGATGCAGAACATCTGCCGGGTTCCTCCCCAGACTAGGTCTGCTTCCTGGGCGTGGCTCAGGGGCGGCCCCAGCAGTGTGCTCCAATCCTGTGAGGTGCAGGGATCTTCCCTCCTCCCCTGGGCGAGGGTTGCCAAATGTCCGATCCCAGAAACCCAAACACCCTTGGCCTGCCCAGCGCCTTCCCCAAGATCCTACCCTTCTCCGAGGCCAGATGCTCGCTCCCTCCATTCCCCTTCCTCCATCGCCGGTCCCCGCCCTCCGTCACCCCTCCCACTGGGCTGGGGCACTGGCTCTGGGCTGGAGGTGTGGGCTCTGAGGTGGGGCTGGAAACGAGGAATTCAGGGAGTGGGAGGGGGCTCTGGGCTGGGGCATGGGAGGGGGTGAGGACTGCGGGCTCCAACTTACCTCAGGCGGCTCCCAGGAAACACCGACGTGTCCCTCTGGCTCTGCTCCTAGGCAGCTCCCAGCTAATGGAAGTTGCAGACCCGGCGCTTGGAGGGGGAGCGCATGGAGCCCCCCCTCCTCCCCCCGGCAGCCTAGAAGCTGGAGGAACATGCTGGCCACTTCCTGGGAGCCATGTAGAGCTGTGCAGGGAGCCCGACAGCCCCACCCATTGGACTTTTAATGGCCCTGTCAATGATGCTGACCAAGGCTGCCAGGGTCTTAGGTGTTCTGGTCGAAAACCGGATGCCTGGCAACCCTACCCCAGGCTTCCCGCTCCCCAGGCAGGAGACTTCCTGCTCCCTACCCAGCCGTCCACTCCCTACGACCGGGAGAGTGGCGTAGAGTCACTTCCTCTCTCCCCGCAGCCTCAGCATCTTCTTGGGTCTGAGGCACAGTCAGTGGCTCACGTCCTGCGTCTACGGCTGCCTGGACTCCCTAGACAGGCGATGACTTACGGCCCTTCACCTTTTCCAGTCTTTTTAAAGAGCTGAAGAATAGCTTTTGGAATTGGGGTCCATTTGCCTTGTACTGTAAAACCTGCCGTAGCGACCGCCTCTGAAAGCAGAGCCACCTTTCAGGAGTAACTTACCCGCAGAGGTCATGGAATTTTCCTCCTAACATTTGACTCTGAAGAGCAACCCCCTCTTATCTGTGACCCGGGACCATATTTTCTTACTCTCTTTGGAGCTGTGTGCCCGGCCAGAAGCTGCTGATCTCTGCTCTGCCTTCCAAGCTGGGTGGCTGGAAAGCAGCGGCTGCTGGCTGGGTGCCCAGTTCTAAAGACAGCCACCCTGACGTCTCCGCTGCTGTTGGCTGTGGCGCTGCCTTCAGAACTGGGCACCTAGGCAGCCGCTGGTGCTCTCTGGCCATCCTGCTCTGAAGGCAGCAAACCTTTGAAGAGAGACCCTCTCTTACCAGCAGCCATTTTTGTTAACGCCGACGAGTGGCAGGTTTTAATGTATTCTGGACAGGTGCTTCAAAGAACATTGCATTACTCTATGGCTTCTGCATTTGCCATATAACTATCTCCTTTCACTGGGACAGGCTTTATAATTCCCTACTATATGATCTGTTATTTTCTCGACTGTCCATATTTTGAAAGCCGATCTTTACTTGGTTTATTAGCAGTAGATTATTATTAAATTCACAATGACCTGTTAACAGAATTGCTTCCCTCTTCTTCTCCGGGCCTTGGATCATGTCCACATTTTCCACCCTTGGGTGTACTTCACAGAATGTTTCCCCCTTCACCTCACATGCCCACATTCTTGCCATATCTTCCTTCACTTGTTTTTGATTAAGGCTTTCGATTCCAGTTTGCTTACGGGGATCGCTAGGTCAGCTTGTGCATGCGTAATGGCATTTTTGTGCCTCTCTGCCTGCCCGTTTGTTGCCAGCTATCTCTCCGTGCTCTGAGATCCAGGATATTACTCGGGTTACATGCCAGCCAGTGGCGCCAATTCAGCTGTTAGCTGTAATATTTCATTCCACGTATCATTCCTGCTGTCAGACTCATCCTTGCTCGGTGCCTGCCACCCTGATAAGGAATCGGGCAGGATGGCCAAAGCAGCTGGCTGCATCCCAGTTAGTGTCAGCAAAATCCCTGTAAGTTCAGCTGTACAGACGGGAGATGAAATTAGTTAGTGTCTGATTGTGGGAACACAGACAGCTGACCCCCTCCTACCTCTTCCTTCGTCTTTGGAGTCAGGGGCACTGGGCCAGGGGGCCATGCTCCCACCACTTTTAAAAGTGGAGGGATTGTGCCTGCCGATTTTTATAGGCCGTAAGGGCAAACAATGGGGAGGAGTGGGAGGGAGCCTCAGGAGGAAGGGATAGTGCAAGGAGGATCCTTAAGGGAAGGAGCAGAGTGAAGTCAGGGGCTCGGGGAGAAGGGGAAAGGCAGGAGTGAGGCAGGGGCTGGGGGAGAAGGGGTGAGGCAGGAACTCAGGGAGAAGGGACGAGGCAGCGGTTTGGGGAGAAGGGGCGAGGCAGGGGCTCGGGGAGAAGAGGTGAGGCAGGGGCTCGGGAGAAAGGGTGAGGCAGGGGCTGGGAGAAGGGATGAGGCAGGGGCTCGGGAGAAGAGGTGAGGCAGGGGCTCGGGGAGAAAGGGTGAGGCAGGGGCTGGGGGAGAAGGGATGAGGCAGGGGCTCAGGGAGAAAGGGTGAGGCAGGGCTGGGGGAGAAGGGATGAGGCAGGGGCTCGGGAGAAGAGGTGAGGCAGGGGCTCGGGAGAAAGGGTGAGGCAGGGGCTGGGGAGAAGGGATGAGGCAGGGGCTCGGGCTTGGGGTGAGGCAGGGGCTGGGGAAAAGTGTGAGGCAGGGGCTCGGGAGAAGGGGCGAGGCAGGAACTGAGGAGAAGGGTAAGGCAGGCGTGAGGCAGGGGCTCAGGGAGAAGAGGCAAGGCAGGGGCTAGGGGTGAAGGGGCTCGGCAGGGGCTTGGGGAGAAGGGGTTCAGAAGGAGAGGAGAGAAGGGGCTGGGGAGAAGGAGTGAGGCAGGGGTGGGGGAGAAGGGGCGAGGCAGGGGCTTGGGTAGACGGGGCGGTGGCTTGGGGGAAGGGGTGGCTTGGTGGCAGGGTGGCAGGGATGGGGCAGCATTGGGGGGGTCATGGTTCAGGTGCCCGTGTTCCCCCCTTTAGGAAGCTTTCACCGCTCTGCCTCCAGCACACATCTGGCAGGAGCACCCCCACTTATCGCTGCGATGTTCATTTTTTAACACCCATCATTCTTTGCTTCCACCGTCCCATGGCTCTCTCCAGGGGCAGGGCACGGGGGTTCCAGTTACAATATTTTCCTGCTGCTCTAGATTTTGGCTTCTTTTCATTGAGATTTGCCTGCTCCTTCCCCCTCCTCACCTGAGGAACGTGGCACCGAAGTCCCGTCCATGGGTGTGCCCTACCTCCAGGCCCTCCTCCTGCTCCCTGGACCGCTGGTTGGTGAAAGTGCCTCTGGCAGCTTCATCCAGAGAGGGACGGTGCCTCCAGCACGCACGGGGGCATCACGACGGCGGCCGGACGCGACGCCCGGGCTTCTGGGCACTCCAGTTTGCTCAGAGTTGTTTCCCTCGCCAACCTAAGGCCCGGCAGCCATATCCAATGAGAGCTCTAAGTGTGCTGTGCAGCATCGGCCACCTTCTCTTATCAGCTCCCCGGGGCCTTCCTCGGGTGGCTAACCATCTAACCATGCAAACCCAAATACCCCACCCCCGGCCTTTCCTGAGGCCCTCCGCCTGCCCCACCACTCCCCGGGGCCCTGCTCTGCTCACTCTAATCATAGAATCATAGAATACTAGAACTGGAAGGGACCTCGAGAGGTCATCGAGTGCAGTCCCCTGCTCTCATAGCAGGACCAAATACTGTCTAGACCATCCCTGATAGACATTTATCTAACCTACTCTTAAATATCTCCAGAGATGGGGATTCCACAACCTCCCTGGGCAATTTATTCCAGTGTTTGACCACCCTGACAGTTAGGAACTTTTTCCTAATGTCCAACCTAAACCTCCCTTGCTGCAGTTTAAGCCCATTGCTTCTTGTTCTATCCTCAGAGGCCAAGATGAACAAGTTTTCTCCCTCCTCCTTATGACACCCTTTTAGATACCTGAAAATGGCTATCATGTCCCCCTTCAATCTTCTCTTTTCTAAACTAAACAAACCCAATTCCTTCAGCCTTCCTTCATAGATCATGTTCTCTAGACCTTTAGTCATTCTTGTTGCTCTTCTCTGGACCCTCTCCAATTTCTCCACATCTTTCTTGAAATGTGGTGCCCAGAACTGGACACAATACTCCAATTGAGGCCTAACCAGCAGAGTAGAGCAGAAGAATGACTTCTTGTGTCTTGCTCACAACACACCTGTTAATACATCCCAGAATCATGTTTGCTTTCTTTGCAACAGCATCACACTGCTGACTCGTATTCAACTTGTGGTCCACTATAACCCCTAGATCCCTTTCTGCCGTACTCCTTCCTAGACAGTCACTTCCCATTCTGTATGTGTGAAACTGATTGTTCCTTCCTAAGTGTAGCACTTTGCATTTGTCTTTATTAAACTTCATCCTATTTACCTCAGACCATTTCTCCAATTTGTCCAGGTCATTTTGAATTATGACCCTATCCTCCAGATTAGTTGCAACCCCTCCCAGCTTGGTATCATCTGCAAACTTAATAAGCGTATTTTCTATACCAATATCTAAATAGTTGATGAAGATATTGAACAGAGCCGGTCCCAAAACAGACCTCGGAACCCCACTTGTTATGCCTTTCCAGCAGGATTGTGAACCATTAATAACTACTCTCTGAGTACGGTTATCCAGCCAGTTATGCACCCACCTTATAGTAGCCCCATCTAAGTTGTATTTGCCTAGTTTATTGATAAGAATATCATGCGAGACCGTATCAAACGCCTTACTAAAGTCTAGGTATACCACATCCACCGCTTCTCCTTATCCACAAGACTCAAGTATCCTATCAAAGAAAGCTATCAGATTGGTTTGACACGATTTGTTCTTTACAAATCCATGCTGGCTGTTCCCTATCACCTTGCCACTTTCCAAGTGTTTGCAGATGATTTCCTTAATTACTTGCTCCATTATCTTCCCTGGCACAGAAGTTAAACTAACTGGTCTGTAGTTTCCTGGGTTGTTCTTATTTCCCTTTTTATAAATGGGCACTAGATTTGCCCTTTTCCAGTCTTCTGGAATCTCTCCAGTCTCCCATGATTTTCCAAAGATGATAGCTAGAGGCTCAGATACCTCCTCTATCAGCTCCTTGCGTATTCTAGGATGCATTTCATCAGGCCCTGGTGACTCTTACGTGCTCTGCCCCCACCCTCACTCACTTTCACCCGCCTTGGGTAGGGGGTTGCAGTGTGGCAGGGGGCACTGGGCAGAGCCTGGGGGATGGGGTTGGGGTACATCAGGGGGTGCAGGGAGCAGGTTCTGGGAGGGGGCTCAGGGCTGGAGTTGGGGTGTGGGAGGGGTTGCAGGGTGCAGGCAGTGGAAGGGAGTTTGGGTGTGGTAGGGGGCTCAGGCAGGGGCAGGGGATTGGCTGAGGTGTGCAGGCCCCAGCCGGGTGGTACTTCCGGTGGCTCTCAGCTGCTGGTGCAGTGGGGCTAAGGCAAGCTTCCTGCCTGCCCTGGCCCTGTGCTGCTTCTGGAAGCGGCTGGCACGTCCCTGAGGCCACGAGGGAAGGAGGGTACACGGCTCCGTCCACTGCCCCTGCAGCTCCCAATGGCCACAGTCTCCTGCAAGTCAGCACTCACTTCAGGGGCAGTACGTGGAGACCCTCCTCCCCCGTCTCCCTCAGGGGACGCAGGGACGTGCCAGCCACTTGGAGAGCCTGCTGTGCTACCAGACTTTTCGTGGCCAAAAGTCTCCGGGAGTGATTGGGCAACAAAATGGCAAATGAAATTTAATGTGCATAAGTGTAAAGTAATGCACATCGGGAGAAATAACCCCAACTATACGTACAGTATGATGGGGGCTAATTTGGCTATGACAAATCAGGAAAGAGATCTTGGAGTTATCGTGGATAGTTCTCTGAAAACTTCCACACAGTGTGCAGTGGCGGTCAAAAAGGCAAATAGGATGCTAGGAATTATTAAGAAAGGGATAGAAAATAAGACCCAGAATATCTTACTGCCCTGTATAAACTATGGTACGCCCACATCTTGAATACTGTACAGATGTGGTCTCTCACCTCAAAAAGATATTTTGGCCTTGTAAAGGGTTCAGAAAAGGGCAACTAAAATGATTAGGGTTTGGAACGGGTCCCATATGAAGAGAGGTTAAACGACTGGGACTTTTCAGTTTAGAAAAGAGGAGACTGAGGGGGGATATGATAGAGGTGTATAAAATCATGAGTGGTGTGGAGAGGGTGAATAAAGAAAAGTTATTTATTAGTTCCCATAATAGAAGAACTAGAGGACACCAAATGAAGTTAATGGGTAGCAGGTTTAAAACTAATAAAAGAAAGTTCTTCTTCACACAGCGTGTAGTCAACCTGTGGAACTCCTTGCCAGAGGAGGCTGTGAAGGCTAGGACTATAACAGAGTTTAAAGAGAAGCTAGATAATTTCATGGAGGTTAGGTCCATAAAAGGCTATTAGCCAGGGGATAGAAATGGTGTCCCTGGCCTCTGTTTGTCAGAGGCTGGAGAAGGATGGCAGGAGACAAATCGCTTGATCATTGTCTTCGGTCCACCCTCCCTGGGGCACCTGGTGCTGGCCACTGTCGGCAGACAGGCTACTGGGCTAGATGGATCTTTGGTCTGACCCAGTACGGTCGTTCTTATGTTCTTATGAGGAAGACCCCCACTCTGGGAGACTCCCGGTGGAGCCAGGACGGTTGGCAGCCCTAGTGGTTCCAGGGATACTTTTCCGTAAGTTGTGTCTCTGCACTTATCTATTGTATCAGTACGATCCCTTCAGGCGAGCTCACCTAAGAATTGGTCCGTTTTTGCTGTCCTCAACAGCTGGGCATATACGCAGAGAGAGAGAGAGAGAGAGAGAGAGAGAATTTCCCCTCTTTTGAGTCACGCGAGTGGTGAAGATCATTCCCTCCGTTTGTCACTGGAGAACGTGAAGCCCTACCCGTTCCCCCGCACTGTACTCTGACATACGTCCCTGCTGCACGCGTCCCTCTGGCACCCTCATCAGCCAATCACGCAATGCCTGACCCTGCTCGTGTCTCCTTTGTGAGGTCGTTTACCACGATGCTAACAGGGTGGGGCCAGCCATACCCCCTGTAACTTCCATTGGTCCCAGAGCGGCAGGGGGAAAAGACTTTCCCGCCTGACTGTGTACAACTCTCTTGCCTCCGCAGTCCCTTAGCCACCTGCACGTTCTTTGTACAAAGCCCACGTGTTGGATCGATTATTATTCATGCAGAGTGTTGTCACGGCGCCCGAGTAACCACCGATCCCTCTATTAAATACAAAGGCCCAACGGCCTTTATACAATGCTCTAAACAGGCCCCCAACACTGAACCAATAAGCAATTTGCCACATCCAAAGAGGCACAAAACATCAATTAGCATTTAATCGGATACGTACAAACGGGCTGAGCCCAGGACGCCTTACGTCTCCAGCAGGGGTTCGCAGTGAGCCCCTCAGAGTTTAGTTTGTGGACCCTTTACCAAACAACAAGGGCTGCAGAAGGGGGTTATAACTTTTAAATGAAGAAGGGCTTTGCCTTCCCACTATTTGCCTGCCGAAAAGGCGAGCGACTGGGTGGAGAGGAGTGGGTGGGGGCAGGATCTCGGGGGGAGCTATGGCGCAGGGGCTGGGGCGTCGGGGAAAAGGAGCACCCAGAGGGCAGGCTCTGGGGGAAGGGTAGTGGGAGGGCGGGGCCTGGAAGGGAGGGATGGCACAGCCGGTAGGGCCATGGTTTGGGTGTGGGTTGCTCCTCGGCTTTTTAGGGAGCTTCCGCTGCTCTTGCCAAACAAGTGATGTCACTGACTTTGGCTAAAAACCAGCTTGTGACAATTCACCTTTTGCAGCCAGGCTGAATCCCGAGCAGATTCACAGCCCTCTTCCTGCCCACGGCTCTTCCTCCCTAGCTCCTCCCCTCCCTCCTGCTGCCCCACAGCTTTGCCTTAGCCCCTGGGGTCAGACAGGCCCTGATTTTGGAGCCAGCGCAGGTGTGGGGCGGGAAGGGCCCCCTGGCTCTTTTCAAGACAGAGTCCCTTTGTCTTTTTTAAAGCCATCTGCAGCAACCCCCCTCGCTCAGACGCCTTTTTAGAAACCTTCCCTTATTTCATTCGTTATCCTATGAACCAGACGGCTTCCCGGCTTCCTTCCCCTCTGGCTTAGAAATTGTTATTTTCTAGGCCTCCCTTCCACTTGCTCGTCAGGGCCCTGCCTTACCACACAGCTATTTCCTTAACCCCACGCAAGCCGCCTCGAAAGCTTTCATTTCCGCTTTCTCCTACCCCAGGGATGCAACTTTGGAGGAGCCAAAGCACGCGGCCCCTCTCCAGCACGCCCTTTGGCGGCTTTCGCAGTGGCCAGAAGGGTTTTGCTCTGGGATTCTTCACTTCCCTGGCATTTGGAGCGCCTGTCACGCTCAATCGCTGCGGAACCCACTTTGCTCCAGCGGTTTCTCGTCACGCCTGCTGCTAATCTCGCCGGCGTCAGTTTCGTTTACCGAAACCTGCTGTGAGGGCAGTTGGCTGGGTGCCTGAGGTCGAGGGCGCCTCATCGCCCCCTGTTGGGGGCCCACTCACGTGGGGGAAGATCCTGATTTTCCTGGCCACACATGCCGGGCGGTGCCAGGGCACAGCATAAAAGGGCCAGCTGGCAGCGTGCTGGTTTGACTGGTCATCCCTGAGTGTGGATAGCCCAGGGCGGGGTCCGCCCCTTGGGAACAGAACCATGGCTGTGTGCCCTGCCCGGCGGGAGGGGCTGCGTGTGCTGGGGGGAGCAGTGGAACGCCCCGGCCAGAGAGGGACAGTCCGTGGGGAGCTGAGCAACTGGGCTGTAGGCCGGTCATTGCCTGACTCAGGCAGGGTGGGCCTGGACTGCTCCGGAGGGCGAGTCCAGAGCCGGAGCGTGGAGCAGGCTTCTCCATCCTGCCTGGAGGAGGCCACCCAGGGATCACTGTGCAGATCAGAGCCCCCTCGCAGGGGCCACAGCTCTTCCACAAAGGGGGAAACCGAGGCACCGAGGCGCACAACTTGCCCAGACTCACACAAGGAGTCAGCAGCAGAGAGCCCCCTGCTTTAACACTCCTGCCTCTGTCCATCCCCCCAACCTGCCCCCGGCAGAACCCAGAGCCCTAGCTGGCCCACCCAGACGACACCCCCCCAGGTGAGCCTGGCTCCCACCCTCGGTTCAGCCCCTGCGTGCACGGCTGGCAGCTGGGGTCAACCAACACCCCCTCGCGGGGGGAAGGCACTGGTGGGGGCCCGCCTTGGCTATCTCACTTGGTGCAGATGCTCAGGGGCGGAATCCTCCCCCCGTCGGCCCAGCCGGGGGATAAGGCCCAGCGCCACGTCTGCTGGGGGAGCAGAGGGGAGCCTGGGCTGGCAGAGAAGGGTGTCGGCAGCTGCGGAAATGGGAATGGAACAGAGCTGCAATAACAGAGCTGGAATAACACTCCCACCCTCTTCTTCCCTGCCAGCCCCGGCTCCCTCCGGCTGCCCCGTGGCATTGCCCCGGCATTCACCGCCCCGGCACTCATGGGTAGCGTGAATGGTTGGCACGAGTGAATGAACAGCAAGCGAGCTGAAGAGAGGCCATACTACGGTTCGAGCCAGCGCCCTGGAGGATTATGGACTTGTTTACAACTTTGAGAGCAAGGACTGTGCGCACAGGAGGAGACAAAATGGTACAGCAGGAGGCAACGTGCCCAGATAAGAAGGAGTAATGGGAGGAACCTAATCCAGGACACGCGACTGTTTATCACTTGTGGTGAGGCCAGCAGAATTGGGTGGTGCGAACGGGGTGCTTCAAGATCAGTCGTGGTCACACCAGCAAGGAGGAGCATATGACATCACCCCACCCAGGCTGCGTGCAACCAGTGGATAACATCCCCCCCGACTGGCCCAGGCCGAGGTAATATAGGCCACACGAGTTGGAGTCCATCCAGTCGGCACATTGGGGTGACGTGCATGTGGGCCTTCCGCCTCCACCAAATTAATCCACATTCCCTGGGGTCTGGCCAGCCCCCGAGGGTGAGTGGGGTGTGTGAGTGTGTTTGGGAGAGTGTGTGTTACAATTGGACTCAGAATTAGGCTGCTAAAATGAGACTTCGACTGTTAACGATTCAATTTAAACATTGCTTTTAACCTGCCGTTTAAGGGCTAATGCCTGGATATATATATTGCTTTTAAAACGGCTCCTGAATTGCTTGCAATAAAACTTCTTAAAGGTATAGTTGGGCTACTGTGGATCGATTGGTCTGTGACGCAGATCAAAGGCCATACAACAGCCTCTGTCCATCACCCCAACCTGCCCCCGGCAGAACCCAGAGCCCTGGCTGGCCCACCCAGACGACACCCCCCAGGTGAGCCTGGCTCCCCGCTGTCGGTTCAGCCCTTGCGCGCACGGCTGGCAGCTGGGGTCAACCAACACCCCCCTTGCAGGGGGAAGGCATTGGGGGGGGGCCCGCCTTGGCTATCTCACTTGGCAGATGCGCCAAGGCCCCCAGAGTTTGGGGCTCTGGAATCCTCCAGCCGGGGGATAAGGCCCAGCCCCGCGTCTGCTGGGGGAGCAGAGGGGAGCCTGGGCTGGCAGAGAAAGGGTGTCGGCAGCTGCGGAAATGGGAATGGAACAGAGCTGCAATAACAGAGCTGGAATAACACTCCCACCCTCTTCCTCGCTGCCAGACCCGGCTCCCTCCTGCTGCCCCGCAGCCCTGCCCCTGCATTTGCCTCCCCGGCACTGCTTGGCTCAGGGGTACGGAGCCCCTGCCATGGCTGCACCAGGCTCCGGGATGCCCCGCGGTGCCACACTGGGCCCCAGCAGCGGACGCCCCCCCAGCCTGCCTGCGGGAATGCTGCTCCTGCTGCTCCTCGTCAGCGCGCTCGGCTGCCGGGGAGACGGGGCAGGTAAGCGGGGCCCCAGCATCTCCTGCAGACACCCGGCCCCTGCGGCTCCCTCGGGCCGGTGGGATTCCCGGCCGTGCGGCCCAGGGCCGGGGGCTCAGGCCAGGGCTCCCCTGCAGATGCCGTGGCAGCCCCTGAGACACGGGGAAGCCGCAGGTCCCTGGCCAGCTTGGAGGCTTTTCCTGCACTGGGAGCCCACAGGAAAGGCCGGTGCCGGCAGGTCTGAGAGGGCTCCTGCCGGGAGAGACCACCGTGCTGGCACGGCCAGGCCTGGGGGGCAGCAGCCCTCAAAAGGGGAGGTGGGCAGGGACCCGGGATGAGCGGCCAGGCAGGGGAACCCCAGCCTCCCACGGGCCATCCCTGCCGGCGTGAGCACCCCTAGCGGGGGGGCTGGCGGGAGTGGGGGAGGCCTGCCTCTGGCCCCGCGAGCGAGGGCATTGGGTGGCAGCCGTGCGGGTGTGGGGGGCTTACGAGGCCCAGCGCCCTCTGACTCTGGGTTCCTGTCCTCCCAGCCCTGTCCACCTTCACCATGCTGCAGCTCGCCCGCTTCCCGAACAGCAGCAGCACCGTGGAGTTCTGGGGGAACGCCTCCCTGGACGGGGCACCCACCCACAGCCTGCAGGGCTTCAACGCCAGCCAGCACCTGCAGCTGAGCCCCGAGCCCGCTGCCGTGGGGACTTAGCCTGCGGGTGAGGCCTTCGGGAGCGGAACGTGCAGTGTGAGTGCTGGGGGGCTCTGACAGCTGGCATGGCACGAGGGAGGGCAGCACCCCACGAGCTGCGAGCCTCTGCCGGTGGGGACTTAGATCTTGGGGTGGCCCAGAGTCAGGAGTCAGCAGTGTGAGTGCTGGGGGGGCTCTGACAGCTGGCATGGCATGAGGGAGGGCAGCACCCCACGAGCTGCGAGCCTCTGCCGGTGGGGACTTAGATCTTGGGGTGGCCCAGAGTCAGATCTGAGGCGAGCAAAGGCAGTTAGGGAGGGGGAGCTGGGGCGGGGAGGAGTGGGGGAAAGCCAGGGGCCAGGAGGTGGGCGTAGGGGCCAGGATGGAGGGAAGAGGAGGGAACACCCCCGGTGCTGGGAGCCCCTGGTCAGCTGCTCCCTGGGGAGCAGACAGCAATGGGGAGGGTGCTGCCGGGTGCCCCCATCCACCCCAGAGCAGGGGTTGGGATACTCCTCTCGCCCATGCCAGCCTGACTCCTCGGGCTCTGCCCCCCAGACCCCCTGCACCTGCGCTGTCTGCTGGGCTGTCAGCTCGCTCCGGACGGCACGGCCCGCAGCTTCTACGACGTGGCCCTCAACGGAGACGACTTGCTGAGCTTCCAGGTGGCCAATGCCAGCTGGGCGCTGGCCCGGCCCAAGGAGGGGGACGCGCTGGCCACGTTCGTCCAGGCCCAGGTGAACAAGTACCCAGAGACCACCTCCTGGCTGAAGGCCTTCCTGGAGACCACCTGCGTGGAGTTCCTGAGGCGGCACAGCAAGATGCAGAGGGCCAGGCCTGGTACGTGAGGGGGGGTCCGGGAGCAGGCAAAGGGGCCAGGCTTGCAGCCTAGGAGGGGCAACGACTGCCCTCGCTGGCCCCACAGTACGACCCCTCCTTCCACCCCCGGCCGAGGGGACACGGGATGGAGCCCGGCCCCACCGCACGCGGCCCCGGCTGAGCCTGCTCCTCTTGTCTTGCAGATGGACAGCACGGGCGCTCGCACGCCCCTCTGGCGCTGGGCCTCACCTTCGGGGCCTTCGCCCTGGCAGCCTTGGCCGTGGGAGTCTTCCTCTGCACAGGACGGCGGAGATAGCGGCGGCTGCCCCAGCCAGCGCAGCGTGCGCGCGCGCGGGGCGGGGGACACCTCTGCTGTTGCTGCTTCCCGGTGAGGGAGGGGAACGCTGCTCGCTCCCCCCCCATTGATCGGGTGTGGATCGCCGTCCAGCCTTGGGGTGGGGTGCGGGGCTGGTGCCGCAGCTGGGACCTTCGCAGGATCTGCGGTGAGGGCTGGTACATGGATGCAGGTTTCTGAAGTGTTTGTGGGAGGGGGGGCGGGGGGAAGAGAGGGGGGGTGCAGCTGGAACTCCAGCCAGCCCCTCCCTTTTGGCAGTGTGTGTGTGTGTGGGGAGCCCTGCCTGACTCCTTGGCAAGGCCCCACAGCTGCTCCCAGCACGTGGCCACTGGCTGGGCAAGGGGCCGGGTGGGGCCGGGGGGCCTGAGCCTTGGCTCTCAGCTGGGCAAGGATGGTTGAGTCTGTTCTCTATTCGCCTGAATCTGGGGAGGCGCAGCCCGAGGAGAGCCCGTCTGCCCTGGCCACCCAGCAAGTGGCTCAGCCAGAGGGGCTGGGCGTTTTTAGGAAGCGCCGCGAGGCCTGGCCAGACACACCCCTGCAGATCACCTCCCGAGGGCCCAGAGCCTTTGGCCCCAAAGCACAAGCCGGCTTAGCGCCAGCGGGCTCTACCGCGCTAATAAACGCTGCCTGTGTTCGACTTGCCTTCTCCTTTCTCCAAGGGGTGCGCCCGGGGTCACAGCCACCCGTGGGGCCCTGCAACCCAGTGCTCGAATGCAAACTGGGCTTTCCCCGCGCCGTGAAGGGGAGCGGGGGGAGAAACACCAGGACTTGTGAGCACGCAATGAAATCAGGCGGCTTGGCCCCACGGGGGCCGTGGGTGTCCTACCCCCCAGCTAGTGTGACTCTGGAGGAGCGAGGAGTGACTCCTTTAGGGAATGTAAATGTGCTGGACAAGATTTAAAACACAAGGGGGCCTCAGAGGCCGGCTCCTAGGCTCCGATTGAGCCAACAGGCCTGGTTGTCAAAGACAGAACTGCACATGGAAAGCGGGATCCGTGGAGGAGAGTGAAAACCCGGAGCTGAAATCTCAGGCCAAAATGGGGGTCTCACCCTGCCCCTGAGCAAAACGTGCCAGTTCTCCTTCCTGCCCGGAAGTGTATTGTCCGAACACGCCTCCCCCCCAGGAAAAGGGGCAGCTCTCTGGCACAATGAGGTTTGCCATGTTGTCCGCCCCCGCCTGGTGCCAGGCCAGAGGCAGGGGGCACCCGGAGAGATGAAACAGGGACGTAAACTCGTGGGAAGATTTAACTGGGATGGCGTAGAGCGCCCCTCGGGCAGATGTGGAATTCTTAACAGGGTCTAGGCGGCTTGGGGCTGGGTTTTATTCACTCCTCTTTGGTTTTTGGCAATGAAATCACGAGTCTTGGCCCCACGGGGGCCGTGGGTGTCCTACCCCGCAGCTAGTGTGATTCTGGAGGAGTGACTGTCGGGGGGCAGTTCAGGACAACACCCGCCAACTGGGCTGGCTCAGTTTGGGCCCGCTCCCAAAATGCCCAGCCCCTGCTCAGCACGGAGGTTGGAAAGGGAGCGCGATGGGGAGAGCCCTGCCGCGTGTGTTCTGCCTGCCCCGCCTTGCCAGGAAACACCCGGCCTTTCACCTTCAGAACAGGAAACAGCCAAGGAGCTGTGGCTTCCTGCTTCCAGGATGTCTGCTCTTCCTGCTGCGTTTCTGCCCAGCGGCTTCGGGCTACGGGCACTGGTGCCGCAGCGGCGGGGTGGCAGGGCAGCATCCCGCAGCTAGGCCAGGCGCAGGAGGAGGAGCAGCGCACACCACGGAGAACGTGCCTGCCGGGAAGCGCGGAGGCCTAGCGGCACAGCCAGCGGAGGGGTCTCTGCCTCGCCCCACCTGCCGTCGCTACGTTGTGCGCTAGACTGGAGCAAAGCCCGAGGAAGCGCCGCTGTGCTTGGGAGCTGGGGAGGAGCCCAGCTGCAGCCGATGGCAGAGCGAGCATCCACCCCGAGAGCTGCACAGGGCAGAGGCACTGAGCTCTTCCCAAGGGCGTGAGGTTTGCACCGCGCAGGGTCTACTGAAAACTGAGCTTGAACCCCCCCACCCCCGCTCTTGTGCCTCTAGCACCAAGCCCCCAACGTCCGTCCCCCACGGGCTACAGTGCGTAGCGGGCCGGGGCGTTCGCGTCTCTGGGCAGAGGAAAGCAGCACCAACGCCCACGCTGCAGGAGCGTGTGTACGGGCGGCTCTGCTGCTCCGGCCTGGCCCTGCTCCCACGAGCCCAGAGCCGAGCAGGGGAAAGGAAGGAATAGCCGGCTGTCCCTCCTGACCCGCTACCTGCATGGAGTGAGGTGCCCCGCAGCCGGCTTCTCCGTCTGCACGCGCTCCAAGGCTTTGTCTGCGACTGCGTCCGACGGCACGCCGCCCCGGCCAGCCCCTTGGTCCCTCCCAGGGCCGCCAGCAAGGGCCTGCAACCCGCTCCCAGCCCAGCAGCACGGCCCTCCTCCCCAGTTCAGATGCTGCACAGCTCGCAGGACACATCCATTTGCATTAGGACAGAGCCTCCTTCAGAGACCGAGTGCTTGGGGCTCCCAGAGCCAGTGCTGCTTGGCCGCAGAGCCAGTCGAGTGCCATTAAACGCCAGGGAGGTTTATTCAGTGCTCGCAGGGCCAGCGGTTCTCTTGGGGGCCAATGGCCGGGGATACCGATCCAACCAAGCAGTAGTGTGCGGGGAGACGGGATGGGACGAATCCCTCAGCGAGCACTTGCCTGGGCCCGGGAAGGGGCTGGGTTTTTAGAGCCCTCCAACATGCAGAAAGGGCCAGGGGACAGCTGAGATTTTCAGACAAGTCGCGGGCCTGGCTGGAAGCCTGAATTTTGCAGGCAAAAGACTGGTTTGGGCATCGAGGGAGTCAGGGAGGACCTGGCCGCCCCTGAACTCCAGCCGACAGATTTACAACCACTCCCAGCACCTCCCTCACTTGGCTCCCAACAGAGAGGGACGTGAGAGGAGTTGGGAGCTGAAAGAATGCGGCCCGGTAGGCTGGGGGAGAGGAGGTGGCGGAGTGGCAGAGAGAAAACCTCAGGGGAGATCACAGCGACACACAAAGAAAGGAGCAAAATGCATTGAGAGGGTCCAGAAAAGTAACATCAAAATATATTTAAAAACCAGACATTCCAATTTGCACTGAGTTGAACACCCCCACACCCCCATTCGTTTGCTCATGGGCTTTGCTCTCTGCACCAGTCCCAGGAACTCTATAGGCAGCACCCGCTACGCCCTGCAACAGGAAACCACGTGAACACCTTCACCCTTCGCAAACACGCTTGGACCGTCCGTCGCTCCACCCTCCCGCCGCCTCATTCCCCGAGGGGCAGAAGAGGAGCCTGCCGAGAGACACCGCTGGGTTCAGGTTTCCTTTGCGAGCCAGTCCAGGCGGGGGGGTTAGTAGCCCTGCAGTCCATTGTACACCTTCTGCACAGAGCCTTGCTTCAGCAGCTGCCTCAGACCTGGGCGAGAAAAGGACAGTCACCACTTGCAGGCCCGCAGGCACCTCGGAGCTGTGCAGAATGAAGAGCCGGCAGGCCAGCCAACTCACAGGGCAACAGCCTAACTCCGTCTCAGCTACCCCTACACTCCTGCAAGGAGAGCTGGAGCTAGGGAGACTGTGGTTAGAGCAAAGCCTTCTTACTTGCCCTCCCCCACACTAGGTAGGCTGAAACACGGCAGGGCCGGGACCTCCTCAGCTAATGGGGGTGGGGGAGAGGGAAAGGGAAAGGGCAGCGAGAGGAAAGGCGTAAGATTCTCCCGCACATACTACCCAGTACACTGCTCCACGATCCCAGGGGCCCGGTAGAAAAGCTGAACTCTGGATATGTTCTCTGGCCTCCTGCATTGCTAGAAGCAAAGTGCCAGACTGTTTCTTCACGCCGCCAGGGGCGCCAGGCCTAGCCAAGCCACGTTTCAGTCGGGTTCGATGGACTGATCTGACATCCTGTGGGTCCGACAGTGAGGGCTGGGTCTGACTGGCTGGCATGGGGTGACAGAGGCACGGGGCAGTCTCACAACAGTCTCCCACCTAGTGGGCCCCTGTACTGAAGGAGGGACCGAGAGACCGGGCACCTCTCCACTGAATGCTGCAAGGCACGGTGGGAGCAGGAGAGGCCAGAAAGAGCACGTGCAGTTCTGAAGCCATTCTGACAGGAGAGCAGCAGGAACGCCACTTTGCTTAGACTTTTAACCCTGGGCGTACCCTCTGAACATCCCCACTGCACAGGAAGCAACGCTCTGCCGGCGCAAGAAAGCCGATTCAACGAGAAGCGCTGTAAGGAATGCGCTCTGGCGCACGCATGGGAGCCCTCTGGAACGTCAGCTCTGGCCAGCGGGCGGCAGAGACTCCGGGCCAAGGGACACCGGGGAAGCAGAACACACAGCTCAATTTCCCATCTTTCGAGATTCCACCCAGCAGGATTCGCGCTAATGGAGCCCAAGCTCAGGAGGTGCCTCCAAAGCAGGCACACGTACTGCTACAAACAGCAGCAATGCCCAGGCCAGGGCCACCAATGAGAAACGGAATTTTGTCCTTACTAGACCAACACAGGAGAACAGGACTATTCCAGCCAAACACAGATCCACCCTGCAGTGGGAGGGACGCATCCTTTAGCCCAGCTAAGGAGCCTTCGAAGAGAGGAAGGCAGGAGGGGCCATTAGGGCTCCATCAAGAGCCCTGGATCCCCTTCTCCAGTGTTGGTGCACCAGATGTAGGGGGAGGGATGGGGCTCGGTGACTTTCACAGCTGTAGCCGATTTTTCTTAACGTTCCCGAGCATCTCTGAGCAGCCTGGGCCACACGCTCTGGGGCGGAGAGCCACGGAGAAAGCAGCTATTCCCTGACACAGCAGAGCTCCTTCCACCCTTGCCCCAGAGCAAAACCCAGCTCCAAAGTGAAGTGGGTGCAGATGCCAGGAAACTCTGGGAAGTCTGAGATACCATTCTAGCAAGGGAGACGCCAGAGCAGGACTAGGTCCAGTGTTAACCCATCTCCAGCAACGGCGCAGTCTGTCCCTCGGACATAGCAGCAGCTTCACAAATATCGGACCAGCGATCCATCTAATCTCACCTGGAAGCCTTCCAAGTACAGCAACTGAGACCAGATGCTTCAGAGGAACCAAGGCACGGCCCACCGTGCACCTAGCCAGCTGTATTATGCTGTACGCAGGTGGGGGAGAGAATTCCTCCCTAATCCCTGCGGGTGGGTATCTTAAATTGCATGGCTAAGCTCGATCAGTGGTCAGAAAGTTGAGAGATGGGGGTAGGTTTCTAAAGCACAAACCTTCCCGCTGTTCGTCGGTCAGCTGCTCTTTGGGGAAGTCCACGTCGAAAGTAATGATCAGCGAGCCTTTGATGTTGTTGTTGTCGAAGTTTGGAAGACCTTCTCCTTTTTTCCACAGTTTGGCCCCAGGTTTTGTGATTTTATCTCGGGCAACATGAACCTACAAAGAAGGAAAATTGAGAACAGTGTTCGTTTCCTGTTATCCTAAATCTCCTTTCTGGCTATGCTCGGGGTACGCTCAATCCTCCACAAAACCAGGAGATTTGGCTCCTGGGACATGGAAGGGCATTAACACAGAGCTTAGGACAACGTATACCAGCACATCTGCTCTAGTCTGGAAGCTAATCATGGATTGTGCCCTCACTGGTAGCTTCTGGAGCAGATTCCAGAAGGTCAAAATGGGGCTTTTTAAATCTCTAGCTGAGACAACACTGTCCATGGCTAACAGCTGCAACCAGCAGAGTCCCTGGACCTAGGGAATTCGTAACAGAAATAGTTTTGCTTGTAAAGAACATGAAAGTAAACTCTTGACTCACCTTGTGCCCATCTAAATGGGCAATATCCATTTCAAAGCCTACCAGAGCCTCGACCAGCGAGATAGTGACGTTTGTATACAAATCATCCCCTCTCCTTTCAAAGACCGGGTGCCTGTGAACAGAGCGTAGGGACTTGAACCTTTGACCGCTCTCTGCGCCACCTCCGCGAGAGTCAGGGCGAGAGCCGAGCAAAACTGGTTTGGCACACCGCAAGTCACATAAACGTGCACTTCAATGGCACTGAACAGGCGGATTTTGACCAACTGTTTTGGCCGAAAAAGAACCAAGATTAAACATTTCGAAGACCATGTTTTACTTGGACACTCCAAATGTTTCGTTTCAATCAGAACAAAGCGCTTCCATTGTATGTGTTGGGGAGAGAAAGGAAAAACTCAAAACCGCTCCAAAGGAACAGATTTAAAAAAAAGTATTTCCATTTGGCCGCAGGACAGAAAAGTCAAGTATTCAGTGAGTCAGGACCTCTAGGTTATGTGCCTCCCTCCCTTTAGGAAGGGGCTTGGGCAGGTCACACAGATCCCAGAAGAATGGAGAAGATGTTTATAAGTCTGATTCAGTTTCCTTTTCCTGTGGCTCCGCGTTACTAAGAATCTTACCTTGGGCGCTGAAGACAGTGGAGAGGTGACACACTTGCTGGGCATACCCGAGCCGTGAGACACCTCACTACCGCCTGCTCTTAGCTGGACAGAGTTGGTGTGTGCCTGCCGGGGCCAGCCCCCTGACTCTGCCAGCCACAGCACGAGCACTCCCCACTGAGTCCTCGCACGTCCCACCCTCCTGCAGGCTAGTGACAGGCCCCTGACTCCTCCAAGTGCCCCCCCGTGGCAGCCAGTCCCTTATCCAGTGCACACACACAGAATACCAGCCTGCTGGTCCCGAAGGCACAGCTCATCATCACTTACTACTTACACCTTGGAACAGGGGTTCTCAACCAATGGTCCCTCATTTTTTCCATCCGTGTGCAGAATAAATGTTGATCTGTGCACCGAGGCATGTGCAGATGTGCACAGCCAGTAGAAACACATGCTGCTGGCTCGGGGACTCTGCTAATCCGCTGGGCGGCACTTGAATCTCTCCTGGGCGGCCAAGCACTAGGCTTACAGGGAGCGCTGTTCTCAGGCTCTCTCTTTCCAAGGCCTCCCCAAAATGCTATAAAAACTCCACGGCCCACCTGCCATAACGACTAGTGTTCTGCACGTAAAAGCCAGGTTTGGCGTTAGCTAGGAGCAAGCAAGGCAAACACCTGGGGCCGCACGTCACAGGGGCCCCTGCAAAGCTACAGTGCTCGGGTTTTGGATTCAGCCCCTGGTGGCGGGACTTGGAGCTTTGGCTTTGTGCCCTGGGCTAGCAAGTCTAACATTGACCTGGCTTGGTGGCCCCGACCCCGGTCACTGCCTTAGACACAGCCCCCCGTAACACAACAAAGCAAGCAACGGTAACCACGCCTGGTGGAAGCCAGCCTGGGGCTGGAGACAGGCTGCTGCCCCAGGACCGCTTAGCCCGTAGGAACGCTGGGTGTGATCTGTTCGCAGGCAGCTGCTTGTGAGCACCCCAGGCAAAGCTCTGCAAGGCGGTCAGGGCTGCAGGGCTCATGGCAATACAACCCCTCACTGGTCTGGGTTGCACCCCATCACGTAACACACATTCCTAACGTCTCTCAGGTTCCTACCTTCCTCCCACAAGGGTATGTCTAGACTACTTGCCTCTGCCGGCAGAGGCATGTAAATTAGACTGCCCGACATAGTAGTCGTACCCCTTATGCCTCCTGAAACGAGGTTTACAGAATCAGTTGGCAAAGGCTTTCCTTGCCGACCGATCTGTGTCTTGACTGCTGCGTTGTGCCGACGATCAGCTGAGCCGGCACAATGCGGCGGCCATTTTTATTTTAATGAAGTGGGGGGATATTTAAATCCCCGCTTCATTGACTATGTCAGTATGTCTAATTTACATGCCTCTGCCGGCAGAGGCATGTAGTCTAGACATACCCACAGTGATTAGAATGACGAGCGTGATGTGGGCAGAGAACTCCCACAACGTGCTCCGATGGACTGGTGTGTCGATCACAGAGGAGGGGATCCCTCTACGCACGTCTGTGCCCTTTGACGGGGACCAAGAGGTACCTAGGTCACACCGTCCCATGTGACTCACCCAGCAGCTCCCTTTTCCCATTCGAGGGACGTGCATTGCTAAGGGCCTTTCCGCTCTGGAGAGCAGTGTCAAAGTACCGTGGCGTTCATCCAGCGGCTACTGTTCAAACATAGGTTTTGGGCCAAACAAAGCAAAAAGGGAGCATCCTTTGACCGTCAGGCCACAATCTCAGGGTATCCCAAGACCCTTCCCATATGGCATTCTCCACAGAGCCCTGACTCAGCCCTCCGCCATAGCCTGGCCTCGCGGATGCTGCGGATGGGTAACTAACAAAGGTGACAGGTGAGCGGGCAAAACTGACACAAACCACTAGTCAGTTTCATTCCTATGAGCCAGGAGAGAAGCTGGTTACTTACTTGAGAACTTTTATTCGGAAGCGTAAGTCACCTGGCTCCCCGTCCACGTGGGGCTCACCTGGGGAAGGAAGTCAGCAATGGCGTGTTACACAGAGTTGATGCTTCATCAGCAAGCAACCAGCTGGTCTGACATCAGAGAGACTCAGCTCACTGGGGGGCATGGTCTTGTGCTCTTCTATCCCCCCAAAATCCACACCCTTCTTTCAAAGGACTCCCTGCCTACATGCAACTGCTTAGTCCGAGGCACCAAGGGTTTGGGAGCACGCAATTAGCGCGGAGACTGAGACACAGATACGGCAACGTCTTGCCACATCCTTGGCAGGGATGTTAAAATGCATTTATTTAAGTAAACATGTAACCGCTGAAAATGTCACGTTTACATATGGGGGTGGGCATGGCTCCCCAAGAGCCAGTGCACACAGGGAGCCAGCTTTTAAGCCAGCTCCCTGTGTGTACCAGCTTCTGTGGAGCCACCTGCACTCCACCCCCTGCCGCGCTGCTGCCTCTGATACAGAGGACACCTAGAAACCTGGAAGAGCACAGGAAGAGCTGCTATGAACTGTGCCAATATGGATCTGTGCTGTTATCCAAACTCTACACAGCGATCCTTAAGAAACTGTGAGCATTACAGCTCACAGGGATGGGTAAAGCCAACCAATGACTTATTGCAACAGGACATCATGATACTGCTCTAAAACGTCAGCGTTTCGAACACGAGTGTGATGAACTGAACAGCCAATTGCACTCCTCATTTGGAACTGGATGTGCAATCAGCGGCAGAGACTTAACCCCTGCCCCCAAGACAGTCCAGTACTGTGTAAAACGTAAAGTACTAAGGAAAAGAAAGGAAGAGTTCAAACCCGCTTGACAAGGTCAGGGACCTGTTTTGGCGCTTGTTTTATTTAAATGGTTCAATCCAGCATTTTTATTCTGCACAGTTACGTTTCAAACTCAAAAAGCTGTAAACTTGGGCCAGGGGACTTACACACACACTTCAAACAGAGCCGGGCGTTGTGGCAAACATGCCGCAGGCCCACCTTTTGATTAAGGATGTTAAAATGCAGTTAATTGACTAGTCGATAGAATTTCCATCGACTAGTCGATAGGCACTTCTGCATTCCTCCTGCTGGGGCTCTTGGACATTTCAAAGGAGAAATGCAGAATTCCTCATACAGCCCAGGCCAGTGGGAAGTCCCACTGACTCCAGGCTGTATGCGGGTGCCTGCTTTGAAATGCACAATAGTCCCCAGCAGGGCTCTTGTGCATTTCAAAGCCAGGGAGAGCCCCTGGGTCAGTGGGGGACTCTCAGTTCCCCACTGACCCTGGGCTCCATGATATGCTGCATGCCGCTAGGAGCCTGGGGTCAGCTGAGGACTCCCCAGCTGATCCTGGGTTCCGTGCAGCACCTCCCCCTGGGTTCCACGGCAGCTGCCCCTTTGAAACGCCGCCTTTAAAGTACTCTTCCCCCCCGCATAGAGGCAGCAAGGAGCAGGATATCGATTAGTCAAAAGACTATCTGATAAGCAAACGCTTATCGGATAGTCGACTAGTCTTTAACATCCCTACTGCTGATAGGAATGCTTTCCCCGCCTGTTCCCAGATGTCTAATCCAAAAGCAAGGGGAAGCAGGGCATTGCTAACAGTGACTGGAGGGTGCAGTCTCCAGACAGAGAATGCACAAGACAAACCAACTGCTTAATAGGGACAAGCACAAAGCAATACCCCACCGCAAGCACCACGGCTCCGTAATGCCGCCTTCATCTCCCCGTGTTCCCAGGCCGTTCAGTAGGGCGGGCGAGCTGCCTACCTTCCCCGATGAAGGGGTACTCCATGGCATCTCTCACGCCCGGCTCGATCTCTACCTCCAGTGTTCGCTCCTCATTCACCAGCCTGGGGAGAGAGAGAAACCAAGTAGAAGGCCGGGTGCTCTGCTCAGCAAGCCGGCAGGCATCACTCATTTGATTGGACTAGCCTGAGTGCTGCTTCTCTCCTGCTGCTTGTATCATTTGTTGTGCACGGCACAGAGTGGGGGGGAAAGGTGTCCACTGGCCAACCAGGACAGGCAGCAAAGAGCTAAGCTACAGAGCCCACCCCAGGAGCCCGTGCGCACCAGTCCTGCAGCCTATCCCGGGGGGACCCGCACTTCTGTCCAACTTTAGCTGCACGCACAGCCGTGCAGGATGACTGCTCTGGATGGGCGGAAGGTCGAGAGTGGGGCTGAAAGAGGAGGTTCAAACCCCCTTTCACCTGAGACAAATCAAACGAGCTGCTCTTTCCCAGGAAGTCCGCCCACTGGGTAGGTCATGCAGGTAACGCACCGCGAGCCGTGCTGAGCCAGCCATCTCGCGGTGCAAGGCAGAAACGGCACACTCACCTGACATTGGGACACTCATCACAGACAACTTCCTGTGTCATCTGGAACCGCCCGGGGCCTAGCTGAGTGGTCCTCATCTCTTGCCGGCAGTTGCATTTCCGTTTGCCAGGAGCCTGCCTGGCCACCGGCTTGTTCCTAACAACCTGCAAGAAACACACACGACAGTGTCACATCAACCATCACACTGGGTCGTCATCTCAAGGCTTTACAAGTAGTAGGGCTTCTTCGAGCAACATTCTAGACAACAAGCCCTTTTAAAATCACGACACACGTGCTGCACCTGGAACAAGAACTGCCTTTGATCTTGGAAATGCCGTTCTGTACACCAGGGTGGGGAACCTTTTTTCTACCAGAGGCTACTGACTTACAACAAAAATCCGTCTGGGGGCCACACACAGCCCCGTGGGGTGTAGGTGGAGGCTCCGAGCACCCCATGGCTCCAGAGTGAGGCCGGAAATGAGAGGTTCAAGGTGTAAGAGGTGGCTCCGGACTGGGGCCAAGGGATTTGGAGTGCTGGAGAGGGCTCAGTGCTGGGGGAGGAGGAGGTTCTGACCTTGGGCAGAGGGGTGAGGGGTCTGGGAGGGAATTAGGACATTGGAGAGGTTCTCACCTTGGACAGGGTTTCAGGGTGGATGGTGCTCAGAGCTGGGGCCAGAGGGTTGGGGTGTGGGAGTGGAGTGCTGGCTCCAGTCAGGCACCGCTTACCATGGGGGCTCATGGGCAGCAGTGCAGCGGGGCTAAGGCAGACTCCCTGCCTACCCTGGCCCTGCACTGCTCCTGGGAGCTGCCATGATGTTGTCAGGCAGCTCTGTGCAGTGCATACTGCCAGTGCCCACAGGCGCTGACCCCGCAGCTCCCATTGGCTGTGGTTCTCAGCCAATGGGAGTTGCCGGGGCAACTCAGAGCTTCCGTCGTTGCCTGTCTCTGCACCTAGGGGCTGTGGGTACAGCTGACCAGCCTGCCTGGCACGGGAGCTTCCTCCCAGAGCCAGGTGAGCCGGAGCTCATGGTTCCAGCCATACTAAGCGCTAAGGCAGCACAGAAGCCACTGGGCTGCTGTTACAGCCATTTTCCTTTGCAGCCTGCTGCCCAAGTGTGTACGCCCCTCTCCAAAGAGGTAACATTAGGCTGAAACAGCGGTTGCCTTTGATGAATTACTTTGGGAAACTGGCCAAATCCCATTCATCTCGATGACGAGGGGAGAGTTCTTCTCTGCAGATATTTGTTTCATATTCACCTCTCTATGAACAAGCTTATTTGAACGCTTTAAATCTGGCCGAGGTGCTCATCACTGGAGACAACGCTTGACGACTGCAAGCTGTGCACGTGCAGTAGGTGGTCACATGCTGCAGAATACAATTCCTGACCTCACTTCAAAATGTGGTTTTATACTTGGTTTTTACTGGGTTCAGCATCTAACAGGATTCCCATGTCCCGATGCAAGTGCTCCCGACATGCATGTGTGTCTACTGACATATTATTTGGATGGGAAAATCCAATCTCTTTATAGAGAAGAACTCAAGGAAAGTAATGCAGTGTTGACGTTCAGGAAGTTCAAGTGACAGTTCCTAAATCTGCTACAATTTGGCCATATTTCATATGTTCAGGTACACCATTTGTACATACACTGCTGTTCACACCCCCAGACCTATATACACCTCAGCTGAGAGGTGCGACTGCAGCCCTAGTAATCTGGGTTGATCAAAGGTAGCTCCAATCTCATGAGCAGCAAAGATAGCCATTCCCGCCCAGGGCATACTTCAAGGGCATCATTCAACCTAGCTTTGATCTAGCATCACAGCAAGCTTGGGTACGTCTCCATGTGCTCCAATCACACCTGAATGCAGTGTAGACACATGTACCCCGGAAGTTAAGGGTTAATTGCTTTAGGAAGCATAATTTTGAGTAGAGAGGTTAACGGGCTCATCGGTTAACCATCACGGTTACACGCACCACTCCCTGCTGCCTCTGATACAGAGGCAGCGGGGTGTGTGGGGGAGGTGGGAGCCTGTCTGTGTCTGTGGCCGTCTGACCCCCGCCCCCCTTCCCCCGCACCAAAGGCTAAATGAGCTCATTTAATGCTTCCTCTCTTTGCTGCAGCTTTCCATTGTGTTTCTAAGTGACCCAGTGGGGAACAGCCCTCCCCCCATAGTGCTGCTGGTTCCAAGAACACCACTGGGTATCTGGCAGCAACAGGACGCAGAGCATAAAAATAATCCCAGCATCCCCTCTCAGCCATGTCTCTTTCATACCTCCTCAGACACTCGGCTAGAAGTGACCCATTTCCATTTCTTTCTAAGAATGCACCATTCCCACCATGAGTCAGGCCAGCCATCCCCAGCAAGTGCCAGGCTTCCGCGAGGAAGCTCCTAGAAATAGACTATAGCACTTACTTCCACAAAGTTTCCCGAATACACTTCCTCCAGTGTCACTTCCAGGTCCACAATGATGTCACTTCCTCGTGGAATATTCCTGTCTTGCTGACGGGGACTTCCTCCAAACATGAAACCAAAATCCCCAAAGAAGCTACGGAATAATGGACAGTCATTAATTCAGGAAGAAGTCTAAGTTCAAGACTTAGGCTGCCATGTGGCAGCATAAACAAGATCTTGTTCCAACATGGAGATCGAATGCGGTACTAGGCTCCCTTGAAGCCTCTTCTCACCACCACATAATATGCTCTGTACTAGGGATGTAACCAAGTAGTCTAGCATCTGATAAGGATATGCTTATCAGACAATCGACTAGTCTAGTCGCTCCCCTCCCCCCGCTGCCTCTCTCTGATAAACGCAGCGGAGGGGGAGGGGGGAAAGCAGGAGCTGGTGCTGGGGGGAGCTGGCTTAAAAACAGGTTCCCCCCAGCACTGTCTCCGTGGAGGGGAAGGGGGCAGAGGGAAAGCAGGGGTGCAGCGGGAAACTGGCATCGCTTCCTCCTAGGGGCTCTTGCTATATTTCAAAAGCAGAAGTGCAACAGGAGCAGGGGGTGAGCAGCAAGCAGTCCCCCGCTGGCCCCGTGCTCCCTGCTTTTGAAATGTACCCAGGGCTCTTGTACATTTCAAAAGCAGGGAGCATGGGGCAAGCAGGGGACTGCTTGAGTCCCCTACTGGCCCCGTGCTCCACCTCAGCTCTTCTGCCTTTGAAATGCCCTTATCAACTAATCAAATAGTTGATGCAAATTGCATTGACTATTCAAGTAGCTGATTAATCTAAATTTAACATCCTTACTCTGTACAGCAAATTGCACACTGTCAAACCAAACGCCTGTCCTCGGCTGATATTTCTCCCAACACAAGCCCTGTGCTTTCAGAAACCAACAGAAATCCATTATTTTAGGAGAGATTTCCTTATTTAAAGTCATCACAAGTGGGAATACATTTCTGGCACCACATGTAAGGTACTTCCGTGGCCCTGATAACCGTAGTATCTAAGTGCTTCCCAGTCTAACCTTTATGCCCTGTGATGCAGAAAGTGCTATTCACCTCATTTACAGATGGGGACTGAAGCACTGAGGCAAATGACTTGCATCCTCACAAAGTAGGAAATGGAACCTGCATCCCCCAAGCCCTAGGGCAGAGCCCAAACTGTTGGGACACCCTTCTGTGCGGTACCAACGTTCAGACAAGGACAATATCTCAGGGTGGATGCTTCAGTGGAATCCAGCCAAGATAATCTCTCTCTCAGAACTGAATAATCCACAGGTTTACCCCGAAGCAAGAGGTGCTGTTTGAAGTGCTATTGAATGAAGAGGTCAGATTTTGCTATATTTAAATTTATAGTGGGGGGGCCCCAGAAAAACACATGGTGCTGTGTATACGTATACGTATACACACCCCCAGTGTAATAAACACCAGACACATCACAAAGGATGCAAGAAAATCTGCATATTTAATGCAATTAAAATCTATCATCCACCACTCATACTAGCAAACCTGCCAAGTACTCAATGCCGGTTCGTGGGGGAAAGAGAACAAACATGGACTTTGTGCGCATTACCGCATGTGTGTGAAAGCAGCAACTAGGAAGCATGTGTTGAACGCACCGGTCAGATCACCCCTGTCACTAGCGGTCAATGATGATTCATTTGTTTTTTGGCCAGGGCAAAGGCAGCGACAGGGCACAATAGCAACAAAGCATCTGTCTGATGCTGAAGTCTGAAGGAATAGCAGTGTCCTTAATTAGTCTTCCCTGCCTGCAGAGCAGTTTGCAGGGGTGACAGCTTACTGTGAGAAGATGTCTCCATGGGAACCCTGGTGACCATCCTTCAATCCCTCCTCGCCATAGGTGTCATACTGCTTTCTCTTCTCCTCGTCTGAGAGCACCTGAGAGGGCAGAGGATGTGGGACAAGCACTAGTGAGTCAGGTTATTTAAACAAGCCTTTGAGAGGAACCCAGCCTTTACCCCAAATGAGGAATAAGAGGCAATGGAGAGATCCAGACAATTTTTACTATGGCGGTGCTGGTCACCACTCCATAATTAGCACCAAGTCCAAGGTTGTCAGTTTAACAAGAATCTGTATTTTGCAGAAATTGGCTCTTTGGAAGTCTCTGGTCACCATATAACATGCATCTCATCGAAATAGCAAAGCACCCAGATGCGGTATCATTCAACGCTGTTTCAATTATTCTTGGTGGGCTAATGGAAAATGGATTAGTAGCGGAGTAAGAGCTCAAACACACAGTCCTTTTGGCAGCCTGTCACACAGGTGTGTTGCTCTTCTTTGTGAATCACTTGACTACTCCCCCTAGGGATGTAAAATCCCATTTAATTAGTTAACCGGATAAACACTAAGTTCAGCCAGTTAACTGATTAAATGGGGGCAGGCCGGGAAGGAAGGGGGCAGGGGCAGCTCTAGCCTGGCTGCTTCCATCCCCACGTGGGGCTGGAGCCGGCTCCCTGCAAGCACGGTGCTGCCCCCTGGGTACCGGTTAACTGTTACCCAGTAAGCAGCACCCTACTCCTTACCCCAATCTCAGCGATACAGTAGGAGCATTTGTCTAGAGAGCCTTTTATAACCTTTCACCCATCATCTCAAGTTTGAGCACCAAAGAGGAGCCACCAAAGATGATCAATCTGCCATGGTGCAAACATTGGCGCTCACTTCTGGGAAAGAGAGAGAGCTGGAGAGCCGGGGCCTTGGCCATATGAAGGCAGAATAACATCCCACACGCATGGAAGGTGTGACAATTAGATGTACTGATCTGCTGAGCCAAAAGCATGTGAGACGGCTGTTGAAGTTCTGCACCAGTGTGAGAGTTTGAGGAAGCTGGAAGTGCAAGAACTAATCACCCAACAGCAATGTCTAATCTGCTGCATTGCACACACAATAGTTTGTAATGTTAGTGCAATAAAAATCTTGAAGAACACAAGGGATCTGTCACAGTCAATGTCGGTAACTGAACCTGAACTTTTTTATGTTTCCTGACTGGGATTTAGTTGGGCCACCATGGTGCATTAAAGAGATTTGGTCAGCTTGAAGTTGAATTAATTTCAAAAAAGAAACTCGTGAGTTTAATGTTTCAAAGACTACATGTGCCCGAGTCTCCCTGCTGATCTGGTGATTTTCCAATCGCACCTTCCCATTTTTTAAAAGCAGTTATGCCAAAGACCCACTCCGCAAGGAGGGAAACATGATTACACAAGGAAAACAGTGACATTAACTGTACAAGGTGGTGTCAAAAGTGTCATGACTAGGGATGTAAAATCCTGTTTAGTCAATTAACTGCTTAAATAGGGGCTGTTCCAGCCGGAATGGAGTGCCCCTTGCCTGCAGCAGTCCCCACCAGGCTGGAGCACCCCCCTGTCCACGCTGGGTCGGGGGGCTGCTCCAGCCCCACCATTCACATCCCTAGTGCCTGTGCAACAGAGCTTCTACAGCGAGGAAAGCAGCAGGTGCGAACTAGCTAGCTGTAGACCTTACTCAGCTGCACAGCATTTCACCCGCCATGATACCACGACAGAAGCGTAGGCGTGATCTGTATCTGTTCTCTGGCATCAATGCTACTCCAGAAGTTTCTCAGACACACACAGCCCACATTAATAGATTCCCACACCTAAGTAACATGCCACCTCCAGGCAGCTGCTCACTCCTCTTCTACTTGAAAATTACGGTTAGTTCCTCCTCAGTGACACCTCTCTGCTTCCTGGAAGCGTGAATGAAGAGGGACAGAGAAACAGCCCCAAGACCACAGGAGGAAGAGGAAGGGCAGCAGCTGGAGAGGCCCCGAACCACAGGGCAGCACCAGGACACCCCTCAGGTAGCAGCTTGTGGAGTGTCCCGTATTAAACACGGGGGCTAGTGTGAATGTGAAGGCTACATAAAGTGCAGTTGGGATGGCAGGACCCAATTCTCCTTCCCCAGCATTCCACAAATAGCCCAAGCGGCAATTCTCTCACTAAGCTCCTCAGTGGCCTGGCAGGGACCTCGCAGGTCAAGCGGCCCAGAGGAGGACTACTCGTGTTGTGCACCAGACGGGGCAGGCCGTGTTTTTTAGGACATTCTCTCAGGGCGGGAATTAAATACAAAACACAAAATGGGTTTAATAGATCCAAGGCCAGAAGGGACCATTACAATCATATAGTCCAGTGACAGGCAACCTGTGGCTCCCGAACCCTCTGGCTGCCTCCCTCCCCCACGGGCCTCCGGTACTGGGGCACAGGAGCCCTGAACTTACCTCCTTCTCCCCCTCCCTCCCAGCACTTTCAGAGGAGCGGCAAATCGCCTGATTCACACTCCATCTCCCCCCTCCCAGAGCTGAAACACCACAGATCAGCTGTTTGTGGCCTTCCAGCTCTGGGAGGGAGGCGGAGCAGCAGCTAAGAGTGGGGCTCTAGTGCCAAGGTGCGTGAGAGGCGTGTGGAGGAGGGAGGGCAGCCAGGGGAACCATGGGGTCGCAGGTGGAACCCTCATCCTGCAGCCCACTGCGATGAAGGAGGGCCACTCATGCAGCCCACCCGCTATTTGTGATTTCCCATCCCTGATCTAGTCTGACCTTCAGCACAGGTCACGGAATTTCAGCCAGTTATGAAGCCCGAATCAAGCCTATATCTTGTGGTTGAAGTGGAGCAGTCAATCTAAAGGCTTGAAGAGATCGAGAAAGCACCATGATATTTAACCACTGAAACATCTTACCCGCACTATACGTTTGCTGATATGACTAAACCTGAGCTAATCTGATTTCGGTCGGGGATTTTGTTAACACCTCTGTCTCCCAGATTAGAGAAACAGAGAGTCACCCCTAGTAGCTACTTATACGCAATCAATTAATTTATGTTCTTTTTAAATGTCCAAAATCAATTAACACTTAAACTGGTTTAAGGGGTTAGTCTCACTGTGTAAGACTGAACACACAAATTGTGCCATAAGCACCAGATGATAGAAGCCAGGTCCAGGTTCAAATGCTTTGGTCCGGGTCTCCCTGCTCCAGCAACATCCATGACCCAGTAGAACCATGGATGCTGCTAGACCAGAGAGCACTGGTGGCTGGGAGCGGCCTCTGCCTGGGAGTCTGGTGGCAGATAGGGATGTCACTACTCTCAGGGTGATGCTTACTGACTACCCAGCAGCCCAGCCGGGCCTACCATGCCACAGGCTGGGAGTGCTCCAGTCTGGCCAGGCCTGCCATGCGACACTACAGGCGCCATTTAAGCAGTTAACCATAATGTTTAATCAGTTAATTGATCAAACAGGATTTTACATATCTAGTGGCAGTGTGGCCAGCGGCCAGGAGCTTAGCCAGGGTCAGAGCCGGAAGCGCAGCTGGGGGTCCAGCTGGGGCTGGGAGTGCAGCCGGGCATCTGGGAGCGCAGCTGGGCCGAGATTGGAGCTGGTCTGGTGGCAGGGATCTGGAAGCGGGGAGTGGAGCAGGGCCAGCAGCTGGGGGTGCAGCTGAGTCTGGGAGTGCAGCCAGGCACTGGGTGGGCGTCTGGGAGCACAGCTGGGCAGAGATTGGAGCCAGTCCGATGGTGGGGAGTGGAGCAGGACCAGTGGCTGGGATGGCAGCCCAGGGGAAGGGAGCTGAGGGTGGCACCCGGGTCAATAGCCAGGAGGGGAGCTGGCTTGGAGGCTGGTGGCACCCCAGGAGACTCCAGAGACTTGCAGCAGAGGGGCCATAATGGACCTCCCTTGTCCGGAAAATTCCCTCGTTCAGGACCTGACTGGTCTTGAAGGTGCTGGACTGCAGAGAGCCAATCTGTCACGTTCTGACAATTTCCATTACACACGTACTTTTAAGTCTTCAAACCTGCCACCTCCAGCTCCACACTTAAGGACAACCAGGAATCAACTTCAAATCTGTATTCTATTAGCCTAGGGACAAATCCGCAGGGTTGGAAGATGGCAGAGTAATATACATAATATTAAATGATCTATTTCAGGTTAAGTATTAAGCAACTAGTTAACTGTCCGATGAGCATAAGCTTATCCAATAGTCAAGTAGTGACTTGACTAATCGCTTCCCAGCCTTGCTGGGGGAGCAGGAGCTGGCTTAAAAGCCGGTGCCCCCCAGTACAGTCTCCAAGGAGACACGGGAAGGCAAGGGGGTAGTGATGACCAGGCACGAGCCAGGAATCAGCTGTCCCAGCTCGTGTCTGGTCCCCCCCACTGCGCTTCAGCCTTTTAAATGTTTTAAGAGCCTGACAGCTCTTATTACATTTTAAAGGCAGAGCTGCAGCGGTGTTAGCTGCCGGGTCCAGGAGCTGGCTCCGCAGTTTCCCCCACTTATCAACTAATTGATTAGTTGATTAAACACAATTTAAGACCCTGATTTCAGGTACAGCTTTGAAATCCCAGAATAGCCTATCCTGTCTAAAAAGGGTAAAAAGAATGGATTGAGATGTCCACACTGGTTCCACTTCATCAGTGAGAGAATTAACTTCACATCCAAGTTTTGGTGCTCTGAAAGAATAAGCTATTGTTTTCCTGAGAAGAAAATGTACTAGGACAGAGGTGGCTACATCTTGAGCATCCACGGTAATCAAACTGCCTTTGGCCCCAACTACTGCAATAGCTAGCGCAAATCAAAACTAGGCATCTTCAAACTCCATTAAAAGGAAGCATTCCACTCCCCTGCAACATGCAAGGGAGGATAACTTGACTCCAAAAATGAGATAATTGGAATCTTTAAGCTGGCCTGGGGCCTCTACTAGAAACCTTAAATAGAACGACAGCAATCAGGTTAACACAGACCAGGCTCTTCACGATTTTTACTATCACTCCTCTGCCATTTCCAGTCAATAAACCTGTCTGACTTTTCACTTTTGTTGCAGCAATTCATTACCAACACAGAAATGTAATCATTGCTGACTCTCCCTGATTAATAACAGCTCCAAGGCCGTCACTGGAAAAGAAAACCGGTTGCACCCTCCCGCAAATGAGGAGATGGAGGCAGAGACTCCACCCAGACAGGAAAACCATGTTTGTGTTAGTACTCAGAGCAGATACCCTATTAACTCACTGACCTCATAGGCAGCTCCCAGATCCTGGAACTTTTCTTGCGCTCGCGGATCGTCAGGGTTGCGGTCTGGATGAAGCTGCAAAGCCAGTTTCCGATAGGCCTTTTTAATGTCTTTTACTGATGCACTGCGCGACACCCCCAGAATCTTATAGAAATCCCTCCTGAGAAATAGAGAGCAAAATAAGCATCTAGTCATGGCCTCTGCCACAAATGCCACACGTGCACCACATCTATCGATACAATCATAGAACACCACCACTGCTACAGCATCTGAACAACTCAATAGGGTGAAGGCACCCTCCTGGAACACCTACGAGTTTCAATCAGTGCCATGACGACCATTTTAGTGGAGAAGTTGAAGCACAGACGTATTCAGTGACCAGCCCAAAACAGTATGGAGGGTGACCGTGTGTGTGGGTATGGCTACACTTGCACCCTCTTTCGAGAGAGGGATGCAAATGAAGACATTTGAAATTGCAAATGAAGCCGGGATTTAAATATCCCGCGCTTCATTTGCATATCCGCGTTACGGCACTATTTCGAAATAACAGACGCTGTTAAAACCCTTCTCTCGAAATAACTGGTAAACCTCATTGTATGAGGAATAAGGGTTATCTCAAGAGAAGGGTTTTCTCTCGAAATAACCGCATCTTAAGAGCGTCCGTTATTTTGAAATAGTGCTATTTCGAAATAGCGCCATAACGCAAACATGCAAATGAAGCGCGGGATATTTAAATCCCGGCTTCATTTGCAATTTCGAATGTCTTCATTTGCATCCCTCTCTCGAAAGAGGGTGCAAGTGTAGACATACCCTGTGTATGGAAAGAGATAGTTGAGGGCTGTAGGGGGGATTGGAAGGATGGTTGGGGCACTAGGACTGCCAAGAGCTGTGTTTGGAGCAGGGCGGGTGGCTGTGATAGGTGGAGCCTGGGTGTAGGAACAGGGAGCTGGGACAGTCAGGGGGTGTGAGGTCATAGATGGGGGCAGGTGTGGGAGATGGGGGCAGGGATAGTTGGAGGCCAGGTGTCGAGTATACGGGGGCCAGGACAGTCAGAGGCTGAGAGAGTTGGGGTTGTATGGATGCTGAGTGGCAGAAATAGTCAGGGGCTAAGTGTGTGTTGGGGCAGGGATAGCTGGAAGTGAGGCTGTGTTGAAGGGGATGGATGGGGAACACGGGATAGTCAAGAGGCTGGGTTAGGGTTGGGGAGGATGGGAAGGGACAGTTGAAGGCTAGGTTGGGGGGACTGGCAGGGGCCGGGATGGGCAAGAAAAGGGCAGGTGGGACAAGTCAGGGAGGGTGTTAGGTTGGCGGGAGGAGGGGCAGAGGGGTGTTGGGTGGGCAGGGGCAGGAGAGAACAGTCAAGGGGTGGGGTTACAGGATGGTCAAGGGAGGGACAGGGGCATTAGGTGGGAAAGGGCAGGAGGAGGGGATGGTCGGTGGGAAAGGGCAGGGGAGGGGATGGTCGGTGGGAGGGACAAGGGGTGTTGGGTGGGCAGGGCCAAAAGAGGGGGGAAGGAGAAGGTCGGGAGGAGTGGGGCTTGAGGGCGGAGCTCGTGGGGGCCTGGTGGTGGGATGGGCAGCAGGTGAGGGTCTGCTAGGGAGGATAGGCTGGGGCTCTACTAGGAGCTAGTGGGGACTGCTGGGGGATGGGATGGGGTGGGGCTCTGCTAGGAGATAATGGGGGCCAGTGGGGAAATGGACAGGAGTGGGGATGGGGCTCATGGGGCCCGGTGGGGATGGGCAGGGGTGGGAGAGGGGCTCTGCTAGGGGCCTGTGGGGAGCCGGTGGGGATGGGCAGGGCTCTGCTAAGGAACCTATGGGGGCCCAGTGGGGATAAGCAGGGTGGGACTCTGCTAGGGGGTGGGAGCACGGGGATGGGCAGGGTTCGGGGAGGGGCTGGGGAGCGGGCGCTGGGGGGCCTGCGGGGCCCAGTGGGGAGGGGCGGGGGAGCGTGGGCTGCAGGGACTGGGGCCCAGGGGGGAGGGGCTGGGGAGGGGCGCTGCAGGGGCCCGGTGGGGAGGGGCTGGGGAGAGGGTGGGGCGGGGTGCTGCCAGGGGCCTGCGGGGCCCAGTGGGGAGGGGCTGGGGAGCGGGTGGGGCGGGGCGCTGCTAGGGGCCTGCGGGGCCCAGTGGGGAGGGGCTGGGGAGAGGTGGGGCGGGGCGCTGCTAGGGGCCTGCGGGGGCCCGGTGGGGAGGGGCTGGGGAGCGGGGCGCTGCTAGGGGCCTGCAGGGGCCCGGTGGGGAGGGGCTGGGGGAGCGGGGCGCTGCCAGGGGCCTGCGGGGGGCCCGGTGGGGAGGGGCTGGGGGAGCGGGGCGCTGCTAGGGACCTGCGGGGGCCCAGTGGGAGGGGCTGGGGGAGCGGTGGGGCGGGCGCTGCCAGGACTGCGGGGCCCAGTGGGGAGGGGCGGGAGGAGCGGGTGGGCGCTGCTAGGGGCCTGCGGGGGCCCAGTGGGGAGGGCGGGGAGCGGTGGGGCGGGGCGCTGCTAGGACCTGCGGGGCCCAGTGGGGAGGGGCGGGGGAGCGGGTGGGGCGGGGCGCTGCTAGGGGCCTGCGGGGGCCCAGTGGGGAGGGGCTGGGGAGCGGGTGGGGCGGGGCGCTGCTAGGGGCCTGCGGGGGCCCGGTGGGGGAGGGGCGGGGCGCTGCTAGGGCCCGGTGGGGGATGGGCAGGGCCGGAGGCCGGCCCCGCCCGCACTCACCCGGCGCTGGCCTCGCCCAGCAGGTAGAGCAGCAGCAGGCAGAGGCGGCCGAGGGAGCGGGGGCCCATGGCCGCGCTCACTCCGCCTGCGCGCGCGGGGGTCTCGGGCCGGCTCCCGCAGCGGCGGAGCCCGGCGCGCCGGTAACCATAGATATGAAACGGAGCCCGGCGAAGAGAGCGGGCCAATGGGCGCGCGGCACAGCACGCGGCCCCGGTCACACCTCGCCAATCACAGCCGCACACTTCACCAACCGCCCGGCCGGGCGGGCCAATCACAGCCCACTACATCAGCAGTGCGCCTCCTGACCAATCGCTGCTATCTGCGTCACCAATACCAGGGGCCAATCACAGCCCAGGAAGGACATCCTCTCCCAGCGACCTCTCACCCGGAGAGTGCCCGGCTGGGGGCTAGCCAATCCCCGGCCGCGCGCGCCCCTCCCGGCCAATTACAGCCGGGGCGGGGGAGCGCTGTACCACTGCGGCAGTGGCCTGCCCACGCGGAAGAACAAGAGCGTGCTGACCCCTGTCGCCGTGGTGAGGAAGCGGCGGGGCGGGGCGGGGCAGGGCAGGTCTAGCCAACGTCTCGCTGGTCGCAGCCGCAGTGCGCACGCGCGGTTGCTAGGCGCTGCTGAGGGAGAGCTGGGATTCAAACGCGGCGGGGGGCGGGGTGCTGCCTCAGTGCAGAGGGGCTCGGGGCAGGTGCTGCCTCAGTGCAGGGGAGGGCTCTTTCCCGGGGTGGGGTGCTGCCTCAGTGCAGGGGGGCTCTTCCGGGGGCGGGTGCTGCCTCAGTGCAGGGGAGGGCTCTTTCCCGGGGGCGGGGTGCTGCCTCAGTGCAGGGGAGGGCTCTTTCCCGGTGGGCGCTGCCTCAGTGCAGGGGAGGGCTCTTTCCCGGGGGCGCTGCCTCAGTGCAGGGGAGGGGCTCTTCCGGGGCGGGTGCTGCCTCAGTGCAGGAGGGGCTCTTTCCCGGGGCGCTGCCTCAGTGCAGGGGAAGGGGCGCGTGGCCCGCTTGGGCGCCGCGCTGAGTGTGTGTGCTCCGCAGGTTGCCATGGAGCGTGTTGCCATGGAGCCGGCCGCGGTGCAGCTGTGGGTGAGAACGGAGCCTTTCCTAGTGGGGGCGCTGCAGCTCCCGCCCCCGGCCAAGCTGGGCCCGCACTACCTCCGCAAGATGGCCGCTTACACCCGGGCGCGGGCTGCCGAGGGCTGCTACCCACGCCTCGCCTGGCCCATGTGGCGCCACATCGCCTGCGGGAAGCTGCAGCTGGCCAGGGACTTGGCCTGGCTCTACTTCGAGGTCTTCGACAGCCTGGCGGAGCGGACAGCGGAGCAGCGCCTGGAGCGGGCCGAGGTGCTGTCTGGCTGCGCCTCCGACGAGGAGCTGGAGCAGCAGCGGAGCAAGGCACGAGAGACAACCCTGTGACCCTTCTCGGGGCCCGCACTTGTGGGCCATGGCACGGGCAGTAGGGTTAGCACCTTCGGCCGCCTACGCCCAGCCATTGGGTCCGAACGTTGCACAGTCCCATCCCAGCAGCCTTTTTCTCGCGCTCCCGGGGCAGCGATCGTTTTGCTGTCTGTGTATGCAGGTCGCGCTACCATTCACGTGGTTAGTTTTCTGCTTGATTGGGGTTAATACCAGCCCTGCCCTTCAGAGCTGCAATGCTACCTTGCTTTTTCAAGTGGAGAACAAATGCTGTTCAGCAGCATTGCGTACGGTTGGTATAACCAACTAAGACACCTTTCTAGAGTAAAACATTTGACATACTCCCTTTCTCCCAGGATCTTGTTTAAATCCTCTGTGATGAGTTTGGTCACAGAAATCCACTTGAGCCTGTCACTTGATGTGCTGAAATACCACTGAGCCTGCCCCGTCTTACTGTGCCAGGCCCTCTGGTCTCTGTGGCAGTGGCACAGAGTTAGGGTCCCAGTTCTCAACAGAGCCACACAGACACTTAACTCACTTCTGGGAGGGGACAGAGCACCAAGGTGCATGGCCCCATTGGGACCAGAAACCCAGGTAAATCAGTATTGCTTTGTATAAAGTTTTATACAGAGTAAGCTTTTAACCCCCTTTATCAATTAAAGAGAAAGATGCACAGCTATTATGCTCTCTCCCCCCAACAGGGATGTTTAATGTGTACAGTTAACTTGCACAGTAACACGCCCCCCTCCCCGGGAGATGGCTTAAAAGCCAGCTCCCATGAGCACTGGCTCCCATAGAGCCGTCGGCCCCCTCATGCTGCTGCTGCCGCCTGCCCCCCTTGCATGTAAATGTGTAACCGTTGAAAATTTCAGTGGTTACATGTTTACAAAAATAAACATATTTTAACATCCCTACCCCTCAGTAACAATTATTTACACCAGGTAATTAATAAATGATTTTATTGAGTATAAAAAGGAAGATTTAAGTGGTTGCAAGTAATAGCAGACAGATCAAACTAAGTTACAAAGTAAGATAAAACACACCAGCTAAGTGTGGTTCTAATACTCTCAGAAACTAGTTACTTGCAGTTCTTACCCTAAGGCTGTGTCTACATTGGCGCGCGCAAAAACATGCTGCCTGTCTACACTGGTGGGGAGTTCTTGCGCAAGAACACTGACTTTCTAATGTGTGAAATCAGTGCTTCTTAAGAACTATGATGCTCCGCTCAGGAATAAGCCCTCTTGTGCAACTGTTCTTGCACAAGAGGCCAGTGTAGACAGGCAACATGAATTTCTTGTGCAAGAAAGCCCGATGGTTAAAATGGCCATCGGAGCTTTCTTGCGCAAGAGAGTCTACACTGGCACGGATGCTCTTGCGCAAAAGCACATCTCTTGCGCAAAGGCACATGCCAGTGTAGACGCTCTCTTGTGCAAATACTTTAACACAAGAACTCTTGTGTTAAAGAGTATTTGCGCAAGATCATGCCAATGTAGACGTAGCCTAACAGTAGTTCTAATCATCTTTTCTCACAAGATGGGTAGCTTCAGCTTGGGTTTGAGCCTTCTTAATGTCCAGTTCCAAGTGGTTGCAGCAGACCTCTTAGATGATAAACAGGGGTGTCGAGTCTTGTGGCTGCCTCTGTTGTTTGGTTTCCTACCTATATCTCTATTTTTTCAAGGCAGGAATCCCTTGTGTTCAGTTCAGCCCTTTTCATTTTCTATGAAAAAGTAAAGCATCCAAAATGGGTTCCTGTATCAGATGACCTGACCACTTGTCTTGACTGGATCAATCATAGTCCCAGCAAACAGGAAAACCCAGATTATTTAGAGATCAATGCCCTGAGTACCAGGCCATTAAGTTCCTTGTGTACTTCAAATGACCTTCGCCTAGCATGTCTAGATTAGCAAACAGGTATACATGTCATATGTTAACTTCAAATACAGGAATGATACATGCACACAAATAGAATAAACACAGTCTGCAGATTACAAGCTTTCCAATGATACCTTGCAAGAATTATTTTGTAAAAAGCATATTCTATATTTCCATAAAGAATATGAAATACAGTCACACCCTCAAAAGCAGAGAAATCCCAACTCTGATTTGTTCCTAATACACTATTGTTTTTCCACACAACATGGGCAGGTGAGCACAAAGGAGACTCCTGTAAAGGTGACCTGCAGACAAATTAAATTAGCCTAGCCCTTTTTTCCTGCTGTATGATGTGTAAAATAGACATGGACATCTACATTTTTTCTTTTTCACTTATCAGGATTGTCAACTATTTTCCCCCTGGCTTTTCTGGCTGACTTGTAGGGGGAAGGGGGAAAGAGAGGTCTCAAAATTTGTTTCTCCACAAAGGTGGGGCCACTCAGCAAAATCATTCTTTAACATGTTAGTTAGTTCGTCTTACCAGAAAGGAGTTTTAAACAGTCTGATTAAAATTCCACTCCTCTTTTTCTTGCCTCTTGCAATGTCATTTTCTAGTCATTCTAAGACTAGGCAGGATCTGAATTTGTAATGGGCCATGGGGGAAAGCAGAGGAAGGCTTTTGTCCTCCTTTGAACACAGTTTGGACTGCTTTTTTTTGTAGAGAAATTACCCACCTCCACCCAAAAGGACAAGTCCAATATTCGTCCTTTGCATGTCATTGTTAAAGAACTTTTTCTACGCTTTTTGATAAACTAAACACTTTCAGTATTTGTTGATTGTGTCCCTCATGGAAGGGTCTAGAGCAGCGGTTCCCAACCTTTTCCAGATGGGGACCCATTTTGACAATTCAGGAAGACTTGGTGACCCACGGCAATTCAAAAACGGGGGGAGTAGAGGGGGCAGAGCCACCTGAGGAGATACTGGGCGACCCTTTTGAAATGTAATGGCGACCCATAGGTTGGGAAACCCTGGTCTAGAGGAAAGCTTATTTTTATGGGAGGAACCCGATTTTACTTCCTTTTCTCTGTGCTGGAAAAGCCAGAGGTCTTCAGAAATTACAATGCTTTCGTATGGCAAACCCATGTGGTGTAAAGAGACATGCTAAGGAGTGCACATATAAAAAAAAATGACAGTCCTGAAATCAAATGAGCTTAAACAGCAAGCTTCCTAGACCAGAGGTAAATATCAATTAGTCATTTGCACCGGCTCTTTGGGTCTTGTGCTCATCCACAAAGCCCAGATGATATTGAATAGCAGGCCTTTGGTAACTCTTGCAATAGTCAAGACTGCAAAACAGATTTGTGCAAAAAGAGGGCTATACTGTTTAGAGATGTAAAAATGCATCTATTTAAGTAAATGTGTAACTGCTGAAAATTTCAGCGGTTACACATCTACCAGCACATGTGGGGAGCCAACTCCCACGGAGCCGTGTGCCCCCTCTTGTTGCTGCTTCTGATACAGAGGCAGCAGCGTGGGGGGGAAGGGGGAGAAGTGCCAGCCAGTGCTCATGGGGAGCTGGCTTTTAAGCCCCTACCTGCCCCGGTGCCTTGATACAGAAGCAGGGGAAGGGGGGAGTTCTGCATGTAATCATGAAGGTTTTCATTGGTTAACTGTGTACACCCTAATACTGTTCTGTGAAATGCCCTTTAGGGGGCATGATTTGAACACAGGTCAGCCATTTAAGCTAGAGGGTGAAAAACTACATTCACCCTTATTAAAGACTTCACTTATCTGACACTTGATTATTGCAATTTTTCATTGGGGGGCCTAGTGCTATTGTTTGATGGGGTCCCAAACTGACCATATTGAGCTCAAGGAAAAGCGGTTTTATGAAATTATGGGCAAGTGGAAAAAGGATGTGAAAATGAGCATCTTCCCAAAGTTACCAATGGCCTGTGCAGTGGCAAAAATTGAGATGCAGACAGTGAGAGAGACTGAGCTTTTTGCATGGTGTAATGCGACTACCACTGCGGCTTGTAAAGGAGGGGTGGATAGTTAAAAACTAAGAAACGGAAACCCTGTAGAAACCAAGCAAGCACCTGTCAACCCTACAAACCTAATTTCAAAGTGGATGTATGTAAGCTAGCAATTGTTTTAATAGCGGATACCACAGACCTATATGTGCTGGGGAGCCATAATCAGTTGTACTATTGTAGATGCCCTGTTGTTTTCATTCTAAAAGAGTAGGCTCTTTGGTTGAATTGCATGTGCTGCTCATATTCTGGTATGTTAATTTTGTGTTCCCTTCTTGGCTAGCTGTCGGTAGACACTCTGCAGTTCCTGCTGTTCTTGTACATTCAGCAGCTAAACAAGATTTCCTTGCGGACATCTCTGATTGGAGAAGAGTGGCCAAGTCCCAGGGCCAAATCTCAGTCTGCCAACCTGACTGGAAAATCCACCTGTGAAAACAAGGTATTGTTTGTAATCCTGTCCCCTCAGAGGTTACAAAACCTTCACCTTAAAGTGGGTGTGGGGAGAAGATCTGTTTGTGGGGGAGTGATCTGCCCAGGGCTTGGGTATGCACCTATGGGTGCACTTAGTTAATTGAGCTAAATAATGAATGAGATTGAGGTCATTCAGTGCTGGTCATGAACATTAATTTTCAAAACTCTAACTTGCCCCCTAACAATTTGCTGCAGACTGAGCTTTCACATGTGGTCTCAATCTGTGATATATATTGTTTAACCCCTCCCCAAAAATCTTTTCCCTTTAAACTACAAGAATGTAACACAGCAGAAAAGGTTAATTGATTTCAGAGGCTGTTCTTCCATAATTATATGTTCAGGCTTATAGGGTAGCTATTCTTAGAGCAATGTCTGAGTAAGTTACACAAAGCTGTGATTCAGAGAAAGAGATCAGCTAGTCAAATATAACCAGCTGTAGGTGGTTATGTCTGGTATCTGTAGTTAGCCAGGTATGCCAGTCTTGCTGCATTACCATATTTGACAGTGAATTATAAATGGACAGCAACACAATAGAGACATTTACCTGACCCACACCTTGAAAAAAGGCCAGCTGCCAGTGTCAGCAGGATTCTGTTATGGGTGTGACATCAGTGCTGTTGTGTCATGTGGAACAAAAAGTGCTGAACTGCAACTCAGGAGCCTGTGACACTAAAAATAGGCTTAGAATGGAAAAGCGGGGGAAAATGCTTATCCAGGGCTTTGTGCTGAATGGTCCTTTATCTGTACAGTTCAAGGCATTCAGCATCATTCTATAGCGGGTGGTTTTTGTGAACTGCCGTTCAAGTTCAAAACTAGACTGTCCCACACTGCAGAGCCTCATGAGTAGATAATGGATCTGCCAGATTGATTTCAGAAGCGTCAGTCCCCCCCAAAGTGGGGTGCTATCATTGGGGTTATCCTTTTGTGAACTATTGAGGAAATGTCCCGGCTTGCCACTAACTTTATTGATACCTGACCTGGGCACTCCAGGTGACTACCTCTTTGGTGCAGTCCAGTGAGGCCTGTCCAGCATAAGCTGAGTTTTCTTTACTGGCTATCATGTATTTGGTCTTCCCTTGCTATGGAGATCTTCAGCCCTTGGATTATACATTTCCTTTCAGATGAATGGTGAGTGGGATTTTTCCTCATAAGGGACTGTCTGAAATTTCCCCCCAGTTCCTCCTTAGTCAGTACTTGAACCTGTATGCTTAGATTAGATGCAATCAGTAGGAATCACAATTGCCTTCATGGAGGCTTAGACTATGAAGTGTTCATTTCCACCTTCATTTCCCAGCACCCGTGTACCGAACTTGTTTTGAGGAGTGGTGTGGGAATCCATTTCCTTCTCCCATTCCAATTAATGCAGGGAGGAGGTGGGTCATGGCTATAGCAAGTAGAACTACTGAAGCTCTTCCTCTCTGAAGATGGCTCCAGTGTCCTCTGTTTGCTGAGGGAGTCTGTTGTGGGTAAGGGCAGGCACACAGAACTAATGGGGTGGTAGAAGGAACCCATGCTCTGCTACTGTTTTCTCCATTTAGCTGTGGTGGGTGGGATCTGAGCAGGATGCAACAGCGATTGCATTGGGAAAGTGTATCAGTCTGGTAAGAGCACCTCTGTTTTTGTTTTGATTTCTAAGAACTGGGATGATTACACCCACCAAGCGTTTGTGCAGAACCACCTGTTGGATCTGCTGGAACTGCTACTGGATCCGGACCAGCTCACAGCCTCTTCCCATTCCACTCATAGTAGTATGGTCTCCCTGGAAGCTGTTCGAGCTCTCAGCTTTCTTATTGAAGGGACTGTCAACAAAACCAGGACTGTTCATCCTCTCCATGAGCTTGCTCTCTGGCAGCCCTTGCATGCGAAGAACGGCTATTCAAAGATTACCAGAACCTTCTCGTTTCCCAAGCTAGAGGCCTGGCTTAGGGCCTGCCTGACTGGGAGCCCGTTTGGGACATCTGCCTGCCTCAAGTCTGGGAAGAAACTTGCATGGGCGCAGCAAGGTATTGGGAGACCTTGGCTTTGCTCTTTGGTTTTAGGATCAGCTTTCCGTTCTCCTCTGTTCCTGTTCATCGGGAGTCAGGGCTGGGCACTGCTGCGTTCCTGCCCGGTGCTATCCTCACAGGAGAGAAGGCGGAGTGCACAGCTGAAGGAGTTGGTCATGCAAAGTGCCTTCACTTTCTGTTTCCAAACTCTCCTGTTTAGCGCTCACCACTCCCTCTCTGGTCTCTAGCTTGCAGGTGTCCCTCTCCTCCTTTCCAGTTGTTGTCTAAATATTGGCTGTTGCTAGGAGACATTCTTATTCTTAAAGGTATTTATTTGGAGGGTGAATTCTGCTAGACAGTACATGGGAATGCCCAGGAAAGCTAAGCAAATGATTGGTTGTACAGGCCCCAGCTTAGGAGGAATTGCTGTCTAAGCTGCTCCATATAGCTCTGTCAGTGTAATTCAGCCCCGATTAGTGTTACACCTCTTGTGTTTCTAAGTGGGGGGTAATAGATGAATGGGATGGCACTCTAGCTGTTCAGAGACTTTCGTGACCTCAGTCGTTGTATGAGTGCCTTACAGACATTACTTTATCATCAAACACGCCTTTGAGGTAGATCAGTATTATTACCCCCAATTGAAATTGAGGCATGATGTAGATTAAGTGACTTGGCCAAGGCCACAGAGGGCAGTCTGGGAGCTGTGACCACATCATGTATTGACATATCCAGGCTATCTCTGATCTCAGGATCAAAGCTAGCTTGGGTAACAAAAGCATGAAACTGTACCTAGTATGTATCCTGGGCAAGCAGAGTTAGCCTTAGCTGCTGCCAAGGCTTCACTGTTACTGTTACTTGAGCTTGCTCGAGCAAAGAGAGCATGGGTATGTCTGCCCCTGCTGCCGCTCACACCTCCTGTTTGCTGTGTAGACAGCAGAGAACTGAACCAGACTTCCTGGGATTGACGCCAGTGCTGTAACTGCTAGGATTTTCTTTGTGATGGTGCCAAACATCTGGGGGCCTCAGAATGAAGACACTGATCTCATTTAACATGCAACTAGAGGTTTGCAGAGGGAGCAAAGTCTTAATCCTTTGTGTTCCTCAGACTGCATGGCAGTAAGAATGGAAGAATAGAGTTCTGTGAGGGCCCAGTAGCTCGGGGTGCACACCACTGGGTAAGAATAGGTTGGAACACACGTGCTCCTATTGCTTCAACGCAGTGGTGAAAATCTGTAATTCTCAGCTTGGCAGAAAGAGCCCTTGTGTTGTGAGGAATCGCAAGGTGAGAGCTGAGCTCTAGGTAATCTCAAGTGTCAGGGTGGCTGTTTTTCTGTTGGGCTGTTTATTCTGTGGCTGCCTGGCAAAATGTGGTGAGTGATATGACGTTGGGCTGCACCGGCTCTGGAAGTAAGTTCAGACTTCCTTTGTGTGCTTTTTTTTTTTTTCCTTTGGCTAATGTGTGTAACTTTGGCCTTGCAGTTGAAGGAACAACCAAGAGAGCAAAGATTGCCTGCAATGCTCATATGGTCCCGGAGGTTCACCGCATGGTAGTGATGAGCCAGGTCTATAAGCAGACGCTGGCCAAGAGCTCAGATACCCTGGTGGGTGCTCATGTGAAGATCCATCGCTGCAATGAGTCCTTCATATATCTGCTGTCCCCTTTACGGTGAGTTTACATTCTCTTACGAGACAGCATTTGAGTGGGTTGCGCCGGTATTTCCTGGTTCCTGTTAGACAATCCCACTGAACGGTGTGTGGCCACGTCCTGTCCTTGGACATCCTGGCTTACTGTGATCTTTCTCCCTTTCAGCTCTGTGACCATTGAGAAGTGCAGGAATAGCACTTTTGTCCTGGGTCCTGTGCAGACAGCCATTCACCTCCACAGCTGTGATAATGTCCAAGTCATTGGCATCTGCCACCGCCTGTCTCTCTCTTCTACAACAGGCTGCACCTTCAACATACTCACGCCTACGCACCCTCTGATTCTCTTGGGTAACCAAGCAGTAACGTTTGCCCCTTACCACACCCATTATCCAATGCTTGAAGACCACATGGCCCGGACAGGCCTGGCCACAGTGCCTAACTACTGGGACAGTCCAATGCTGGTGTGCAAAGAGAACAGCGATGCAAGTGTCTTCCGACTTTTACCGCCCACAGAGTTTTACACCTTTGTTATTCCTTTCGAGATGGAAGGAGACACAACAGAAACACCCGGAGGGCTGCCGCTTGCATACCAAAAGGCACTGAGCCAACGAGAACAGAAGATACAGGTCTGGCAGAAAACTGTGAAGGAGGCAGGGCTGACTAAGTGAGTAATTGGCTTCCTCCAGGAACAGAGGAATGTATTTAATGCCCTGAAGCTCAACTTGTCCATACATGTACAAATCTCTTTGGTTTGATATCACTGAACAACAATGCCCTTTCGTGAGGGCTGTTTATCTAAATGGTGTTTTATGCATGAGTGCACTGAGGGTGTGAGGAGTGGCAGGGTCTGGTAGGCTGCTTTTGTATTGAAAACTCCTGCCACCTTACTCTGTATAAGGAAATCTGTTGTGGGGGTGGATTTTTTCCAGGCTTGCAAAATACAGGAAAAACTAAAGATTTTACAAAATGAGTAAAACCCATAATATAGAATCATAGAATACTAGGACTGGAAGGGACCTCGAGAGCTCATCGAGTCCAGTCCCCTGCCCTCATGGCAGGACCAAATACTGTCTAGACCATCCCTGATAGACATTTATCTAACCTACTCTTAAATATCTCCAGAGATGGGGATTCCACAACCTCCCTGGGCAATTTATTCCAGTGTCTGACTACCCTGACAGTTAGGAACTTTTTCCTAATGTCCAACTAAACCTCCCTTGCTGCAGTTTAAGCCCATTGCTTCTTGTTCTATCCTCAGAGGCCAAGATGAACAAGTTTTCTCCCTCCTCCTTATGACACCCTTTTAGATATCTGAAAACTGCTATCATGTCCACCCTCAGTCTTCTCTTTTCTAAACTAAACAAACCCAATTCCTTCAGTCTTCCCTCATAGGTCATGTTCTCTAGACCTTTAATCATTCTCATTGCTCTTCTCTGGACCCTCTCCAGTTTCTCCACATCTTTCTTGAAATGCGGTGCCCAGAACTGGATACAATACTCCAACTGAGGCCTAACCAGCGCAGAGTAGAGCGGAAGAATGACTTGCTCACAACACACCTGTTAATGCATCCCAGAATCATGTTTGCTTTCTTTGCAACAGCATCACACTGCTGACTCATATTCAACTTGTGGTCCACTATAACCCCTAGATCGCTTTCTGCCATACTCCTTCCCAGACAGTCGCTTCCCCATTCTTTATGTATGAAACTGATTGTTCCTTCCTAAGTGGAGCACTTTGCATTTGTCTTTATTAAACTTCATCCTATTTACCTCAGACCATTTCTCCAATTTGTCCAGGTCATTTTGAATTATGACCCTATCCTCCAGATTAGTCGCAACCCCTCCCAGCTTGGTATCATCTGCAAACTTAAGAAGTGTACTTTCTATACCAATATCTAAATAGTTGATGAAGATATTGAACAGAGCCGGTCCCAAAACAGACCCCTGCGGAACCCCACTTGTTATGCCTTTCCAGCAGGATTGTGAACCATTAATAACTACTCTCTGAGTACGGTTATCCAGCCAGTTATGCACCCACCTTATAGTAGCCCCATGTAAGTTGGATTTACCTAGTTTATTGATAAGAATATCATGCGAGACCGTATCAAACGCCTTACTAAAGTCTAGGTATACCACATCCACCGCTTCTCCCTTATCCACAAGACTCGTTATTCTATTAAAGAAAGCTATCAGATTGGTTTGACACGATTTGTTCTTTACAAATCCATGCTGGCTATTCCCTATCACCTTGCCACTTTCCAAGTGTTTACAGATGATTTCCTTAATTACTTGCTCCATTATCTTCCTGGCACAGAAGTTAAACTAACTGGTCTGTAGTTTCCTGGGTTGTTCTTATTTCCTTTTATAAATGGGCACTATATTTGCCCTTTTCCAGTCTTCTGGAATCTCTCCTGTCTCCCATGATTTTCCAAAGATGATAGCTAGAGGCTCAGATACCTCCTCTATCAGCTCCTTGAGTATTCTAGGATGCATTTCATCAGACCCTGGTGACTTGCAGGCATCTAACTTTTCTAGGTGATTTTTGACTTGTTCTTTTTATTTTACCTTCTAAAACTACCCCTTCCCACTAGCATTCACTATGTTAGGCATTCCTACAGACTTCTCGGTGAAGACCGAAACAAAGAAGTCATTGAGCATCTCTGCCATTTCCAAGTTTCTTGTTACTGTTTCTCCCTCCTCACTGACCAGTGGGCCTACCCTCTCCTTGGTCTTCCTCTTGCTTCTAATGTATTTATAAAAAGTCTTCTTGTTTCCCTTTATTCCCGTAGCTAGTTTGAGCTCATTCTGTGCCTTTGCCGTTCGAATCTTGCCCCTGCATTCCTGTGCTGTTTGCCTATATTCATCCTTTGTAATTTGTCCTACTTTCCATTTTTTATATGACTCCTTTTTTATTTTTAGATCATGCAAGATCTCGTGGTTAAGCCAAGGCGGTCTTTTGCCGTATTTTCTATCTTTCCGACACATCGAATAGCTTGCTTTGGGCCCTTAACAATGTCCCTTTGAAAACTGCCAACTCTCCTCAGTTGTTTTTCCCTCAGTCTCGATTCCCATGGGACCTGACCTATCAGCTCTCTGAGCTTACCAAAATCCGCCTTCCCGAAATCCATTGTCTCTGTTTTGCTGTTCTCCCTTCTACCCTTCCTTAGAATTGTGAACTCTATGATTTCATGATCACTTTCACCCAAGCTGCCTTCCACTTTCAAATTCTCAACCAGTTCCTTCCTATTTGTTAGGATCAAATCTAGAACAGCTTCCCCCCTGGTAGCTTTTTCAACCTTCTGAAATAAAAAGTTGTCTCCAGTGCAGTCCAAGAACTTATTGGATAGTCTGTCCCCTGCAGTGTTATTTTCCCAACATATATCTGGATAGTTGAAGTCCCCCATCACCACCAAATCTTGGGCTTTGGATGATTTTGTTAGTTGTTTAAAAAAAGCCTCATCCACTTCTTCCACCTGGGTAGGTGGCCTGTAGTAGACTCCTAGCATGACATCACCTTTGTTTTTAATCCCTTTTAGCCTAACCCAGAGACTCTCAACACTTCCATCTCCTATGTCCATCTCCACCTCATTCCAAGTGTGTTCATTTTTAATGTATAAGGCAACACCTCCTCCCTTTTTTCCCTGTCTATCCTTCCTGAGCAAGCTGTACCCTTCCATACAAACATTCCAATCATGTGTATTATCTCACCAAGTTTCTGTGATGCCAACGTCATAATTGTACTTATTTATTAGCACTGTCTTCTTTCTGTGTCTTCTTTCTACGTATATTGACTTCAGACACAAAATCAGAAGTTTGTTGTCCTGTAAGCAAAATAGATTAACACAATTAAGTCTCCAGCCTTCTAACTAGGCCTTACTTTGCTTTTTTAGCTGAGCTGGCATACTAATCTACACTCGTACCATCGTACGGCCTTCTCAGCACCTAGAAAACAAAACATGTTCTTTGGATGCTAAACTGGCTGGACTGGAGTACAGGATTCTAGATATTGATGGGTTTGAATTTAGCTGGTCTGGTCTCCAGGATTTTCTTTGTGGTATCATTTTGATGCAGACCAAACTGCAACCTTCACAAACCCTCAATGCGGGTAGAACTCTGGATCATCAATTTTGCAGGCTAGAAGAGAAAGAAACAACGCTGGGTTATGTTCCAGCTAGCAGTGTCAGATTGTTTTCTCTGGAGATGGATATTTAAATTTCACATGGTTACAAATGACAGGTGTGCGTAGACTTGGGTTCTGTGGAATGTAGGCATTTTTGGTAAAAGTAACAGCGCAGGGCTGAAGCCACAGAGGCCTTGTAAACTGACAGGATCTGTGAGCTCTGTGACACACAGAAGTCCTACAGCGCAGAGGTACAGTAACAGCAATGTGGGGATGTCTGCCTGGCTTACATCCACACCAGCAGTCTTCCTCTTTCAGGGACATACTAAATAATAGTTGGTATTCATTGAATTCAATCTTCTCCATGCGGGAACCGAGCCCATTGGCTTTGTTAGCCACGGTAACACTAGAGCTGTTGCTTATTTTCACTGTGACGGGAAAGGCCACCAGGAGAGATGGTTGGAAGCATGGCGTGAGTGCTGACAAGACTTTCGCTTGCTGCGTTGTTGATGTTCTGGTGGTTTTCAGGGATCAGAGGAAGCAGTTCCAGGTGCTGGTGGAGAACAAATTCTATGAATGGCTAATTCACACAGGCCATCGGCAGCAGCTGGACAGCCTCGTGCCTCCTGTAGCTGGTGCCAAGCAAGCAGCAGGATAGGATGCGCTCCTTTAACCGAAGGAAAGGAAGGGTGAGTGATTCCTTCTATGGGATAGAGAAATTGTCATGCTCCTTCACATACCTCTGTGTGCACGTGGTACGCCGATGGGAACAATGAGTGTGAAAGTCTGTCAATGGGTCTCCTCCCAACAGCTTCAGATCTGGCTTTGGTTTTCCACTTGGAGCCAAAATCTCCTCCGCAATAAAAAGAAACCAGTGAAGAGCGGTGGTTGTTTTTGAGGTCCGGGAGGGAGGAAGAGAGGGAGCTGTTGAACAAGAGAGTTGAAGTGGCTAGAGAGTATCTCAGAGGCTAGGGACAGCGTTGCCATGGCAAAAGGCACTGGGGAGGAAGAAAAAGAAATGCGGAGGCAATTTGGAGTTTGTACAGGCTCAGAATGCTCTGCCGCAGCGCATGCTGCAAGTGGGCACGCAGCCAACCCAGGGCCCCACACGTGGGCAATACATGTGATCTCCACAGCCACGCTCCCAGAGGCCAGCCCCCCCAGCCCAAGTGTAGGGCAATACAAAAATTGCACCTGGGAACCCAGCTCTTCTGAGCCCTGCAGTGTCCCTGACAAGTTCGACACCAGCTGCCCCAAGAGCAAGAGGCAAAGAGGAGGCTTGTGCTCACCCCTTGTCACAGTCTGCTGCCCGCTGCATGTCACTTTAAAGCTTTGCTTCATTGTTTAATTAAAGCTTTATTCCTGCTGGTTTAAAAACCCATTCAAAAGAGTCAGCGCTGCACTTTATACAGACAGCCCATTCATTTTGACTAAGTCAGTGGTGGGCAACCTGCGGGCTGCATGCAGCTCGTCGGGGTTCTGTGTGGCCCACGAAACGTTTTCTTTACCTTTGCCCACGTGCAGGGTTACCGGATCCTGCTGGCTTCCATCTGTGTAGTTTGTTCCCCTCCAATATTACTAACGTGACACACACAAAGCAAGGGCACATGTAGTGAGGTGGCTGCTGGTTGCACACACCGAGTGGGAGAGCCGGGTGCTCCCTCTGCATCCCATCATGGCGCTGCTATGGTTCAGTTGGCACCCCACAGATTCTGGGTACGCAAGTGCAGTTAGCAAAACAGCCATATCCTGGGAGACTGACCGTCTTGGTTACGACAACCTTGCAGCCACTGAGAGAGAGGACCACTCCGTGTGACCCGCTTCCTAGACTAGCTGTCAGCGGAATAAGTCACAGGGTTTTTCAACAGGGTAATAATGGCACAGACAAGATAAAATAAGGATTGCCACTTCTACCACCTGTTAAAGAGACTGCTCAGCTCCCAAGCCATTCACCCGTGGGATAACAGAGGGATGGATGGCTGCATATTTTCAGGCCCGAAGCTCCCAGAGCAATAAGCATCCCTGACAATACTGTGCTGGCTGTTTCCACTGGACGTTTTTGCCAGCTGCTCAAACCCCCCGGGCAAACCTTTGGACCTCAGTCCTCCTACTCATTGTAAAGGCTTTTGCTCACTAGCTCCGATATTGTGCAAAATATACCATGCTATTTTCTCCTGCTTTCTACCTGTGCCGCAAACAGCGCCACCTTCCCTGCTGGTGGCCAAATGCACACACTGCTGTCATTCTGCGGCTGCCGAGGTGATAGGCTCATGAACCAGAGCAGCAGAAGCCAAGTCTCCCAGGCTAACTGGAGCAATCCCCACACCGTTAATGCCCAGAATGATGCCAAGGGCAAACTCTCTCCTTTATTCGCTCAGATGACTAGAGCTGAAAGAGTCCAGCTTTGTGGGCCTTTCCAAACCACTCTACATTTGTGGACCTGCCTGCTGGTCAACCAGCCCTTGGGGCACAAATATGGAGAAATATCCCTCTGGTTATACGCTGAGCCATGGTGCAGGGGGACGAGCAGTTGGCACAGTTGCCTCAGTTCTGTTAGGGAACCCCATGCATGCAAAGCCATCAACTTTCTCCTGAATACTACGTATTGGCTGGCTATGGGACCAGTAGCTTGGGGAGGGGGGCAGCATCCACATGGCAGTAGTGACCATCATCTCTCTGGGCATGGGCACTGCATGTTGGTATGTTGCCATTGCAGCTCCAAGGCTAGCTCAGCACAGATCTCAAGAGTCCTCTCCATCCTGAAATTCTTTCCTCACTGCTGGGGGTCCTAAGTCCACAGAATCATCCTTTCCCACCAACCCACGCTGGTTTCCCACACCCAGGAAAGACGGTGCGCATTGTGACCCTGCTGGGGTACTTTTACCTCAGCTCTGTGCCTTTGCTGGGGGAGACTAGAGCTTCTGGTTCAGCCAGACAGGATGGTGGGATGCCCAGAGGGCAGGTCAGTAGGCTCAGTGATATGATCTGTCCATCAGGTGACCGTTTCAAGGCAATTTCTGTGACCTAACCTGTCACACTAAACAGCCCAGTGGGGCAGCACCATGTATGTGTTTTTATATGAGACAGAATACAGGATGCTTCTGCCATATTCTGCACTGATTAGGCCTCAGTTGGAGTATTGTGTCTAGTTCTGGGCACCACATTTGAAGAAAGATGTGGAGAAATTGGAGAAGGTCCAGAGAAGAGCAACAAAAATGGTTAAAGGTCTAAAAAACATCACTGACATGGGAAGACTGAAAGAATTGGGTTTGCTTAGTTTGGGAAAGAGAAGACTGAGAGGGGACATGATAGCCGTTTTCAGGTATCTAAAAGGGTGTTATAAGGAGGAGGGAGAAACATTTTTCTCCTTGGCCTCTGATGATAGGACAAGAAGCAATGGGCTTAAATTGCAAGGGAGGTTTAGGTTGGACATTAGGAAAAACTTCCTGCCTGTCAGGGTGGTGAAGCACTGGAATAAATTGCCTAGGGAGGTTGTGGAATCTCCATCACTGGGGATATTTAAGAGCAAGTTAGATAAACTATCTGGGTGATTTAAATGGTGCTTGGGCAGGGGACGGGACTTGATGACCTCTCGACGTCCCTTCCTGTTCTAGGGTTCTATGATTCTAGGAACACCTCCTATAATAACAGTTGCTAAGGTATCGTCCGTGATGTCCTTATTCTCATCTTCATCACTCCTTCACCGTTGCTGGAGCTGCATCATCTGCTTGGTGGTGAGGTGGGCGATGTCCAAAGCCAAGCCAGCTTTGAGAACTGAACTGCATCTCAGGCCACCTCTACCTCTGTGCAATTGCCAGCGTGGCACTGGGAGCATTGCTGGCTCCGTGCTGGCTGGCAGAAATTTGCAGATGACACTCACCTGTCCAGAAGGAGAGGGATCATAGGAGGTGTTTGAATTTACTCCAAGCCCCGGAATTCCATGGCTGCTGTTATGTCTCCCCCCACCCCCCAGTGCAGTAAGAACAGTCCCAGCATGCATGCTGCTCAGCAGTGGAGCAAAGGACCACGGACTACCTTCCACAGTGCATAGCAAGCCCGGGGCATGTGCACACTGTTGTAAAGGGAAAGCCGGTACAGCTATCCCATGCGAACACTACTATTGCATCTTACTATAGTTTAGAAATGTGCATCTGTCTGTCTCAGCCTGTGAGTTCCTTTGTTCGAGAACTCCTAAGCGGTAAGAGCCTGCCCTCGGGCGACCATGCTGAGCAGCCCCTGCCCCAGCCGGCCCTGGAGACAAGGTGCTGGGTGGCCTGCGCCCCTGCCCCGTCTGGCCCCAGGTAGAAGCCTTATTGTCTTTTAAATTGTGTGTTAATTCTGCAGATTTACTCCCCCCTCCTTAAACAAGCCCTTAGTGGCAACTTCCTTGATGCTTCAAGGAATTAGTTTCCATATAATCTCTTCAACTTCCGAGTGGTGGTGCACAAGGAGCCAGGCACTTGCCCATGGGCTTGGTACAATCACCACACTCTTCAAAGGGGGAGGAATAGTCTGCAGTCAGCCTGCTCGTGGGCCAGGGTTTTCTAGCTAGAAAGTCACAGGCTTGCTGGTGATTGCGTGGTGGCAGTAAAACTGTGTTTTGTTCCAGCGCTGTGAAGACAGAGGGTGGTGCGCTGGTTCCCAGTGAATGCTTCGGGCCGTGCCAGTTGGACACTCCTGTGGGTTTGCAAATGAACTGGCTTATCTGGACCTTGAGCAGCAACAGGAGCTGGACTTGTTTTTCTTTTAGAGCTGTTCAGGACATCACTGCATCGCCTTGCACCTTCTCAGTTCTTGTCCTTTGAATCCCAGCTGGCGTCAGGAGGAAACCGCGGGAAGGACTGCCTAGGAAGGGAAGGTAGTGCAAGGCAGGCTTACACCTTGCGGTCAGCCTGGTCAGCAGGAGGCTGAGTGCCAAGTCAAACTTCTGGGCATGTAGCCTGCGACGGCGCAGGCCCCTGTGAGACCCTGGCTGGCGTGTGCACCTCTGTGGAGAGAGCTTGTTGTTCCTGGTTGTAAGTGACAACCAGATGTGTGGTGGGTTTTGTTTGGTTTTCCCTCCACTGTGTCGGATGGAGATGGCTTTAGCACTTACAGAGTGAAGTTTCATGACGTTGCCTGGGTCTCTTTCTTTGCCGCCTCCTTGCTTCTGTAGAACATCAGTCGGTGTTTGATAAGAAAAGTTTTCACCCTAATGAGGTGACTAGGAAGGGGAGGGGCTCCGCCCCCAGCGCTGAGCACCCCTGGCCCAGCTTGACAGGCAGTTCCCAGCCTGGCTTGACACTGAGCTGCCAAGTAGCAGGGAGGGTCCCCAAAGGCAGCAGCAAGAGGGGTGGGCCAGGCCCCCACATGGGCAGTTTGTCCCCAAGGTACTGGTGTGATGGGGATGAATGCCTCTGTGCCGCTGCCCGGGCGCAGGTCTGGGGCTGGGGTCAGGGAGGGCGAGTGAGTCACAGGAAGGGGCCAGACACAGTTATCCAGGCTCCAGATAACCATCCAAGCCCCTGCCCGCCTGAACTTCAGCCTACTCCCCCCAAATAAACCCAGCCCTCCCAAAACCTCCTCTTACTCCCCGCCCCCTCGCCCTCCCATTTAGAGGAGCCTGCCGCAGCAAATCTGTGAGGGTCAGCAGGCCAGCGTGGAGAGGTGGGCTCAGCCCTGTGCGGGAGGCAGGCTCACTTTTCCCCCACCCCCCGTCCTGCTCAGTCCTTCCCTGTGCCCAAGCTGGGCTAGCGGGACAACCCCCAGGCGTGCACTGGAGAGCCGGGTCAGACCGTTCGACTCTTCCCACCACAAAGAATATTTTCACCAGTGCCCTACGGGCTTAGCCTCTGGCACACTAGTGAAATGTATCTGCTCACCTTCCTTTGCGGAGAGGGGGGCAACAGCAGCAGAGGTTTCCCAGTCCTGGGCTCGCTGAGTTGAGTATCAGCTGCAGTGTGACCCGAGCAGCGTTTCAGCTGAAAATCACCGGGAATGGGCCTCAGCCTCGTTCCCTGCTCTCAAGACAGCCAGTCTCCAAACGTACGCCCGCAGGGGGATAAACCCTAACCCTCGGCTGACCTGACTCCGCTGGCTCGGGCGGAAACGCTGCTGTGATGCCAGTTGGGCTGTAGCCTGAGTTTTGGGACCCTCCTCGCCCATCCCTGGCGTGTCTCCTTCCCCCACCAACCACTAATATGCAGCGCCTCTGTGGGAGCTTGGTCCAGGGCTGGGCCCTGGGATCTTCATATAAACAGCTCTTGGATTAACAGCGGTGAGCAGCCTCCTGCCCTGCTAGCAGAAAACCAGTGCGCCAAAGCCAGAGCCTGGTACTTAAAGGGTTAGAGAGGCAGATGGGCCACCAGCGGGAAGATCTCTAGCTCAGCCTGCCGTCCTGGGGGCACCTCTGGAGGCGGCAGGGTTTAAAGGTGTGCCGCTGAGGAGGGCAGCACGTAGAAGCGTTGGGATGAGATGGATCCGTTCTGACAGGCTTGAAATAACGGCTGAGCGGTTCAGGCGCTGCCGTGCCGCACTCCTCTGCTGGCTTTGTGTCCCTAAGCCGTTGGATTGGCGCTGCAAGAGCAGGAGAGGCGTTCATAATACCGTGTGGCTTCTGGGGACACGACCCACCCGTGTTCCCTGCTCGGTGCCCCACTCCAATGGTGGTAAGCACCCACGTTGCCCGATGCATGGTTAAATTGTAGGAGATCTGAGTTCTGGTCCTGCCTCTGATATGGACTTCCTGTGGGACAAGGTCCTCATTTAATCCCTCTGTGCTCTGTGTTCCTCACTAAAATGGGGATAAAAATCCCTGCCCTTGCTGTGGTGTTTGTGTTCATAACAGTGGCGCGAGCCCCTCGGATGGAGAAATAATAGCCGCGTCTTATCCAGAGCTCCCTGGATCTCAGTGCACTTGACACAGGGCAGTGTCGCTAGCCCCATTTCACAGAGGGTGAAACTGAGGCAGAGAGACCATGACTGGCCCAAGAGCCAAGCGTGGAGTCCCAGACCGCCTTGTCCGGTGTGATCCCTGCCGCCCACAGGTGCCTGTTACTTGCTTTCAGATAGTGGCCATTGGCTCCAGCTCTCTTCCCACCCTTCCGCTGAGCATGTCCGAGCTCCCCACTGCTCCCTGCAGCAGTTGGGAAATGCCCTCACCTTCCTTGATCCTTTTCCCCAGGGGCCGTGCGGCCTAAGAGCCTTGGACTCCAGTCTGCGGCCCATCTTTTTAGCGTGTTCAAAGGCGAGCGAGCAGCCAAACTGTCCCCCCCCCCCCCGGCGGGCCGCTTCGCTGGAATGTTTTGGGCCGAGGTTTGGGGTTTGGACTCAGCAGAGCCGTCTGCTCTGATGATGCAACAGCCAAAAAACAAAGGGCGCAGCGAAGCCTCCCTTGATCCCGTAATCCCGCTGGCTTTTCTAGAAACAATCCCTCGCCCTAGAATCCCTGACTCCAGTCTTGGATCCCATTCTCATGAGCAAGCGAATGTCGGGGATAAAAGGCGGCCATTATAAAAAGGGGACCCCAGACGCCGGCTCTTGGCAGTTACAGCTGGAATTCCTGCAGCAGGTGGGGCGTGGGGCCTAGACCGGAGCATGTCCAAAGCAGGAGCCAGGGTAAGTTTGTTAGGGTGCCGTTCCGAGGGGAGCCATGCACCCGAGGAAGCCGCTCCGGTTTACAAACATGGCAGAAACAGCTGAGGGAAAGGGAGCAGAATTTAGCACAAAGAGGAGAGCGTTAGAGGTGAAAGCTCACAGATGAACGGACTATTTCATACAAAGGGCTGTGTATTGAGTGACAGACGGTCTCTCCTCCCTTTGCCTTCCCACTGGCTAGTTCTGCTTTCTGGGGTACCTCAGGAGAGCAAAGCGGGGAGGGGAATGCTGTGTCTGTGGGGAGACTTTCAAACGCACCCCCATGCTGCTGCTCTCATTGTCTTGCCGGGGAGAGCACAGGCTGGTGCGCTGTCTGCAAAGCACCGGAGGCGCACAGCGAGCAGCCTGTACCCGTGGAGGGCTGGCGCGGGGAAAGCAGGCTGAGAGTAGTGCTGCCAAAGCTGGCACTGTCCAGGCTCCGTGCCGATTCATAGAGCCCTGCCCGGATACAAAATGTGTATCCGCCTCCATCTCTGCGGAGGCGGGTCCCCGCGGATATAGAACAGAGATCGCGAATTTGCAGGGTGCTCGACACAAAATGTGTATCCGCTTCCCATATCTGCAAGAATGAACCATGGATATCGGCAGCCATCTCCGCGGAGGTGGATTCCTGGGGCTGTAAAGCGGGTAGCCGCGGCTTTGCAGGGCTCTCCTGATTCCGGGTCTGGCTGCCCAGCGTTTTGGAGCGAGCCTGCCAGGCCGTGGGAACAGACTTGGGCCAGCACTCCAAAAACACCCGTGCAGGCGGTTCTTGGGTGCGGCTGGGGCTGGGAAGCCCACACCCTTCATTAGCTTTCCGAGCCCGGACTGCAGCTCTGATGCCAGCTGTGGCGCCGTTTCTAGAGCCCTAGCGTGAGCCCCGCAGGCCTGGCTGGTGCTCCCACACGCTGGCGAGGCTCACCCCCAGCCTGCAGCACTGTCCCCGGGGAGGCTCAGAGCAGCTTGGCACTGTGAGCAGGTTTAAACCCGCCAGGAATGTAGCTCACAGGCCTGCTCCTTGCCTAGCCACCAAAGTGCACCAGCCTGAGTGAGCCTGGACACTTAGGGCCAGATTCTGAGCTTCCTCCTGCCACACGGGGCACACAGGAGCGAGCCTTGGCTGCCTGTCTGTGAAACAGGCGCCCTGACCCCACATGGGCGCGCTGGGCCCAGTGTTCGAGTCATCCGCTCCCCTCTCCGAGCCCCGGTGCAGGGCGGTAGGCGGGTGAGTCAGCAGGGCACCAGGATCTGCTGCTGTGGAGCTCACTTCCCCACTGGGACGGAAGCGCTTCAGGGCAGGCGGAACAGTGCTTTGTCTGCCAGTGGGGGCCTTGCCACTGGGGGGGTCGCTCTGTGGGTTCTCAGCAGGAATTGGTGGCTCTGGAGGGGTGGCGGGGCCCAGTACATGAGGCGCAGCTGGTGGCTCGCGGAGGGGCAGTAACTGACCAAAGATCCAGGACAAAGGTTCCTTCCGCTGCTTCGCTAACGTCTCGCTGCTGGAGCTTACACGCTGGGGGCCCCTACCTGGCATTCCGCCCTGCTGAGCTCCAGGGGATGCGTGTGCGTGGTCAGGCGGGGAGGTTAGAACCATGATCCCGACTTCACCTGTCGCTTCCCTGCAGGTGAGAAGTGAGTCCGCTCTGGTGACAGTGGAGTCGTCGCCCTTGAAATTAGGATCCGTGGCCATTTGCAGCGAGGTCCGGCTGTGCGAAAGGAGCGCAGCGGAGGGCTGCCGGGGGGTGGGGTGGGGAGTGTATTCCCATCAGCTCTTCTCGCTGCAGCCAACCACCCACCAGGAGTCCTGCATCTGATGAAGTGGGGTTTACCCACGAACGCTGATGCCAGCGAGATCTGTTAGGCTGCGTCTGCACAGCAGCGTTATTCCGGAATAACGCCAGTTCTTCCCAGCTGACGTAGCACCCGTCTACCCAGCGCAAACATTCGGAAAAACAGGCTTCTTCCTCCGACTCCTGGAGGCCTCATTGTACGAGGAGGAAGGGCAGTCGGCGGAAGAGCGCTCTGTTTTGAAATAACGGCTGTGGAGACGGCGCCAAAAGCTGAAATAAGCTTTTTGACGTAAGCGTATGCAATAAGCGGTGCTTATTTCGAGTTCAGCCCTGCTGTGTAGACACGCCCTGAGTCTCTACGGTGCCGCAGGCCTCCCCGCTGTTTACACCGATGTCGGTTGTTGGTCCATAAACAGTGGACATAACCTGCAGGAGTTCTCAGTTCTGGGAGCGATTGGTGTTTGAAGGGGGAAGGGAAACAGCCTGTAAATTGGGTCAGCAAAATGCTCTGATTCCAACCCTCGGGCTGGGCTGCTGACAGTAAATTGGGCAGGGAAATCAAATGCAGTTTGCTCATTTCCCTTTGGGAGTGGCAAAACAAAACGACCACTAGCGTGAGAAGTGGGACCAGGCTGCTGTGTGCGGGACAGAGACTACCGAAGGGGGAACGTGGGAAGGAAAATCACACAGTGAATGATTGAGGCCCTGATCGTGCGAACACACGTACGTTTAGCTTTAAAAGCTCACGAGCTGTCCCCACACGGGTTGGAGGCTAAACGTCAGCCTGCCGTAAACTAACCACCTCTGCCATAAAACGAGACATGAACCAACCCCACTTTCCCCCTCTTGCTGGCTTATTTGCTTTTGCGTTGCCTTCCGCGGGGCCAAAGGAAGGAGACCGGTTCGTTCTGCAAACTCAACACAGCCCGGCGGTGTTTGGGTGGCACACCACGGCACCCCCCGTGCCGCTCTTAGGACAAAATCTGGCTTCCCCTCGGGCTGCTTGCTCTTCCCAGCGGCGCTGGTGGGCATAGGGCCTCGCAGCTTGGCAAGCAATTTCAATGTAAGCAACACGCCTGCCTGCTCCCCTCCTGTTTTTTGCACCTGTCTTTGACTGTCCTTTAACATTAGGTTTTGTGGCTTCTTCCTAAGGCGGCCCGTTTCAGGCGGCAGCTTTATGGGAAAGGCAGCAGCTTGTTCACACGGCGCCATTCCAGCTAACACTCCGGTCCTCGCCATTCTCCCCCCTCGGCCTGACTCTGGGCGGCTTGCGCCCCTGGCCCGTCGGCAGAGCTGGGGCCGAGTGCTTGGGAGAAGGAAGCTCTGCTCTCTCTGCTCTGTGTGTGTTTCAGATCACTTTCTACGAAGACAAGCACTTCCAGGGCCGTCGCTATGAGTGTGACAGCGACTGCCCCGATTTTCACACCTCCCTGAGCCGCTGCAACTCCATCCGCTTGGAGGGCGGCGCTTGGGTGGTCTACGAGCGGCCCAACTTTGCCGGGAACATGTACGTCCTGACTCACGGCGAGTACCCCGAGTACCAGCGCTGGATGGGGCTGAATGACCGCCTGGGCTCGTGCAAAGCCATTCACTTAGTAAGTCCGACCTTCCAGTGCTCCCCGGCCCCCCCTTGCAGCTGCTCTGTTACCCAGTGGATGGGCTGTGCCCAGCTGTCCTTGAGAACGGAGTAACAGATCCCCACTGGGGACAGTTTCTGCATCCCAGAAGGTTGCGATCTGAGAGCAACCCCTCCGGGAGATAGGAAGAGAGAGGTAGTAAAGCCGCAGCGGCCCTGGGACGTGGGGCACAGAAATGTGATGGGAGCGGGCTCCAGAGCCGCTGGATTTCCCTCTGGAGCTGGGGTTCTGCGCAGAAGTCATCCCCTCCCCTGCCTCTGCTCTCAGAGCTGCCCCTTCCCGCTGGATCGCACAGGGCTGGGACCCGGCTGCTGGGCTAGAATTAAACACAGGCCAGCTGGGACCTGGTTTAGAGGCTTTGGCCTCCCACGCTGCCTTCACCAAAGCCAAGGTGTCCGGCTGCCTCCGGGTGTGATCAGCGCTGGAACGAGCCAGCCAGCCGGTGTGCTCAGCATGGGGCATGGGAGCCATGGGGATCTTGCCTAGGTGGCATGCCCCCTCTTAGCCATCTCCAGCAGGGTCCCAGCCTCCGCCCCCTTGAGCCTGGATCTGCCCTGCCCCTCCGGCCAGGGATCCCGATGTGCAGTAGTCACTGTGTTCCCATCCGTGCCTTCCCCTGGATTAGCTGGGGGGAGGTTTCCTGCCCCTTTCATTGCCCACCTGCAACGCACAGTCCTGTGCACGCCCCGGGGCCTCCCCCCAAAGCCCCAGGGGTGCGAAGAAAGGGCCTGCCCAGCAGTGCCAAGAGCGAGGGGGTTGTGGCAGAGCCGCTGGGGCCGCTCAGAGTTCCGGGAGGGAGAGGCCTGCCCGGTGCCCATCTGTTCCTAGCTCGTGGGCGAGGACAAAGTGCCGGCCCGCCGGTGTGTGACGCTCTCCCCCCTGTTCCAGTCCAGCGGAGGCCAGCACCAGATTCAGATTTTCGAGAAGGGGGACTTTGGCGGCCAGATGTATGAGTCCACGGAGGACTGCCCTTCGGTCCTGGACGAGTTCCACATCCGGGAAATCCACGCCTGCAAAGTGCTGGAGGGGGCCTGGGTTTTCTATGAGCACCCCAACTTCCGGGGCCGGCAGTACCTCTTGGAGAAAGGGGAGTATCGCAAGCCTGTGGACTGGGGGGCCGTGTCCCCCTCGGTCCAGTCCTTCCGCTGCATTGTGGAGTGAGGGGCGGGGGCTGAGCGCCCCCCGCGGCCAGGGAACCTGCGTGGCGCCGGCGAATAAAGCGAGTGGCTGATGCAAAGCTGCCTGTCCTGATTTCTGAGCGGCGTGGCTCTGGCTGGCTGCCCCCTGCACCCCCCTCGCTCCTGCCAGGAGCTAGGCCTTTGCTCCCAGGTCTCCTCAGCTGGGTGGGAATTTCACACCTTCCCCTCCCCTCCCCATGGCACTGTGCTAGCCCTGAGCTAATCTTCATTAGTTGGGATTGGTCCTGCCTAGAGCAGGGGGCTGGACTTGATGACCTCTATGATTCATGCCCTCTGCACCCTGGGGTGGCCTTTGGCTTGGGCGCAGCTTTCCACCCTGGGGGAGCGGCACGCCGGTCTCCTCGGCCTAGGGCAGCCGTGCGGGTAGACGCCAGGAGCCCCGGGGGCAAGGGCCAACTCTTCTTCGGGAGCCCCTGACGGAGGACGGTCCGACGGAGCCGGTTTTCCCCGGCCTGGCTCCTGGGCGGGCGCTTTTCCCGGCTGCGCCGGCAGGTGTCAGGCTGGCTCTGCCGGGCCCGCAGCCAGCGGCCGGGGGCTCCCGCGGCCGGGCGGCGCCGCATGACAGATGTCCCCGTGGCGGGGCATGTTCGGCGCCCGGGCCCCGGGGGAGCCAGGCGGGCGCTTTGCATTTCCAGCGCGGGGCTGGGGCTAATGACACGGGCTGCCCCCGGGCCCGCCGCCTCTCCCGCCTTGATCGATGAGCTTATTAGCGGCGGGGAGGCAGGCGGAGCGCGGCTCGGCAGGAGCGGGGCGCGTTCGTACCCGGGGTGGGGCCTGGCCTGCTCCGGGGAGCCCCCCTCCTGGCAGGCCTGGTCCGATTGCTCTGGGGCTGGATGGGGGGCGGAGGCCAGTGTCGCTGGGGCGCTGAGGGGGAAGCAGCCAGAGAGCGGAGGACCCCCCCAGCAAGCCCGAACTGCACAAGTCACCGCCCGTAGCCCAGCGCGCTCCCAGGCAGCCTCCTTCTCCTCCGCGTGGCCTTCCTCTGCCCCCCCGGGCTGTGCTCCCCCCATGCCAGCGGCCCTTCCGGCTCCTGCCCATCAGCCTCCTCGCCTCCTCCCCAGCCCGCACTGCTCTGCTCCGCTGCGCCTCTGCCCAGCTCACTGCCGGCCTCAGCCCAGGCTCACTGCCGGCCCTCAGCCCCCGGGCTCACTGCCGGCCATCAGCCCCGGCTCACTGCCGGCCATCAGCCCCGGCTCACTGCCGGCCTCAGCCCCCGGGCTCACTGCCGGCCATCAGCCCCGGCTCACTGCCGGCCCTCAGCCCCCGGCTCACTGCCGGCCCTCAGCCCCGGCTCACTGCCGGTCCACAGCCCCTGGCTCACTGCCGGCCCTCAGCCCCCGGGCTCACTGCCGGTCCCTCAGCCCCCGGCTCACTGCCGGTCCACAGCCCCGGCTCACTGCCGGCCCTCAGCCCAGGCTCACTGCCGGCCTCAGCCCCCGGCTCACTGCCGGTCCACAGCCCGCCGGCTCACTGCCGGCCTCAGCCCCGGCTCACTGCCGGCCTCAGCCCCGGCTCACTTGCCGGCCTCAGCCCCGGGCTCACTGCCGGCCCTCTGCCCCGGCTCACTGCCGGCCTCAGCCCCCTGGCTCACTGCCGGCCCTCAGCCCCCGGCTCACTGCCGGTCCACAGCCCCCGGGCTCACTGCCGGCCCTCAGCCCCCGGCTCACTGCCGGCCCTCAGCCCCGCTCATTGCCGGCCTTCTGCCCCCGGGCTCACTGCCGGCCCTCTGCCCCCGGCTCACTGCCGGCCTCAGCCAGGCTCACTGCCGGCCCTCAGCCCCTCCCCAGGCTCACTGCCGGTCAGCCCTCAGCCCCCCGGGCTCACTGCCGGCCCTCAGCCCCGGCTCACTGGTCCACAGCCCCTGGCTCACTGCCGGCCCTCAGCCCCCAGGGCTCACTGCCGGCCCTCTGCCCCCGGCTCACTGCCGGCCCTCAGCCCCGGGCTCACTGCCGGTCCACAGCCCTCCCCGGCTCACTGCCGGCCCTCAGCCCTGCCCCGGGCTCACTGCCGGCCCTCAGCCCCCGGCTCACTGCCGGTCCACAGCCCGGCTCACTGCTGGCCTCAGCCCCGGGCTCACTGCCGACCCTCAGTCCCGGCTCACTGCCGGCCCTCAGCCCCCTCCCGGCTCACTGCCGGCCCTCAGCCCCCGGCTCACTGCCGGCCCTCTGCCCCTGCTCATTGCCGGCCTTCTGCCCCGGGCTCACTGCCGGCCCTCTGCCCCCAGCTCACTGCCGGCCCTCAGCCCCGGCTCACTGCCGGCCCTCAGCCCTCCCGGGCTCACTGCCGGCCTCTCAGCCCCAGGGCTCACTGCCGGCCCTCTGCCCCGGCTCACTGCCGGCCCTCAGCCCCGGCTCACTGCCGGTCCACAGCCCCGGCTCACTGCCGGTCCACAGCCCCGGCTCACTGCCGGCCCTCAGCCCCCGGCTCACTGCCGGTCCACAGCTCCCGGCTCACTGCCGCTCAGCCCGGCTCACTGCCGGCCCTCAGCCCCGGCTCACTGCGCCCTCAGCCCCGGGCTCACTGCCGGCCCTCAGCCCCGGGCTCACTGCCGGCCTCAGCCCCCGGGCTCACTGCCGGCCCTCAGCCCCGGGCTCACTGCCGGCCCTCAGCCCCCGGCTCACTGCCGGCCCTCAGCCCCGCCATTGCCGGCCTTCTGCCCCCGGGCTCACTGCCGGCCTCAGCCCCCGGGCTCACTGCCGGCCCTCAGCCCCCAGGGCTCACTGCCGGCCCTCTGCCCCCGGCTCACTGCCGGCCTCAGCCCCGGGCTCACTGCCGGTCCACAGCCCTCCCCGGCTCACTGCCGGCCCTCAGCCCGCCCCCGGGCTCACTGCCGGCCCTCAGCCCCCGGCTCACTGCCGGTCCACAGCCCGGCTCACTGCCGGCCCTCAGCCCGGGCTCACTGCCGGCCCTCAGTCCCCGGGCTCACTGCCGCCCTCAGCCCCCTCCCGGCTCACTGCCGGCCTCAGCCCGGCTCACTGCCGGCCCTCTGCCCCTGCTCATTGCCGGCCTTCTGCCCCCGGCTCACTGCCGGCCTCAGCCCCGGGCTCACTGCGGCCCTCAGCCCCTCCCGGGCTCACTGCCGGCCCTCAGCCCCCAGGGCTCACTGCCGGCCCTCTGCCCCCGGCTCACTGCCGGCCCTCAGCCCTCCCGGCTCACTGCCGGTCCACAGCCCCCGGCTCACTGCCGGCCCTCAGCCCCCGGCTCACTGCCGGTCCACAGCCCCCGGCTCACTGCCGGCCCTCAGCCCCGGCTCACTGCCGGCCTCAGCCCTCGGCTCACTGCCGGTCCACAGCCCGGCTCACTGCCGGCCCTCAGCCCCCAGGCTCACTGCCGGCCCTCAGCCCCCGGCTCACTGCCGGTCCACAGCCCCCGGGCTCACTGCCGGCCCTCAGCCCCGGCTCACTGCCGGCCCTCAGCCCCCGGGCTCACTGCCGGCCCTCAGCCCCGGCTCACTGCCGGCCCTCAGCCCGCTCATTGCCGGCCTTCTGCCCCGGGCTCACTGCCGGCCTCTGCCCCCGGCTCACTGCCGGCCTCAGCCCCCGGGGCTCACTGCCGGCCCTCAGCCCCCAGGGCTCACTGCCGGCCCTCTGCCCCGGCTCACTGCCGGCCCTCAGCCCCCGGGCTCACTGCCGTCCACAGCCCCCTCCTCCGGCTCACTGCCGGCCCTCAGCCCCGCCCCGGGCTCACTGCCGGCCTCAGCCCCCGGCTCACTGCCGGTCCACAGCCCCGGCTCACTGCCGGCCCTCAGCCCGGGCTCACTGCCGGCCCTCAGTCCCCGGGCTCACTGCCGGCCCTCAGCCCCCTCCCGGCTCACTGCGGCCCTCAGCCCGGCTCACTGCCGGCCCTCTGCCCCTGCTCATTGCCGGCCTTCTGCCCCCGGGCTCACTGCCGGCCCTCTGCCCCCAGCTCACTGCCGGCCTCAGCCCCGGGCTCACTGCCGGCCTCAGCCCTCCCGGGCTCACTGCCGGCCCTCAGCCCCCGGGCTCACTGCCGGCCCTCTGCCCCCGGCTCACTGCCGGCCTCAGCCCCGGGCTCACTGCCGGTCCACAGCCCCCTCCCCGGCTCACTGCCGGCCTCAGCCCCGGGCTCACTGCCGGTCCACAGCCCCCTCCCCCGGCTCACTGCCGGCCTCAGCCCCGGCTCACTGCCGGTCCACAGCCCTCCCCCGGCTCACTGCCGGCCTCAGCCCGGGCTCACTGCGGTCCACAGCCCCCTCCCCGGCTCACTGCCGCCTCAGCCCCGGCTCACTGCCGGCCTTCAGCCCGGGCTCACTGCCGGCCCTCAGTCCCGCCCCGGGCTCACTGCTGGCCCTCAGCCCCCAGGTCACTGCCGGCCCACAGCCTGCCCAGGCTTACTGCCGGCCCTCAGCGCCCCCCCGCTGGCCCACAGGCAGCCCATCCGTCCCTTGAGGCCGGCGGTCTCTCTCACAGGGCAAGAAACCCAGGGGAGCCGCCGTGGTCCTCGGACGTGGCTGCCCTGCTGTGTGCAGAGCGGGGGGCCATGTGCGCGGGGTGCAGCGCGCCGGCCCTGTCACATGCCCCAGGACAAGCGGGGCTGCGGCCAGGCGGGCAGCGGGGCCGGGCAGTGGAGCTCTGCGCTGCTGCCCCTTCCGTGCAGGTGGCCTTGCAGGCCCAGGATGCCCGGCTGGGCACACGCTGAGATCCCCTTCCCATGCCCCCGCAGGGCCTGGCCGGTCCACCCACCGCAGTGCAGCTGGCACCCAGCACCTTTCTGCCCCCTCGTCGGGCTCCCTGCCCCTGCCGAGGGGCGGGGCCTTGGGCATAAGGGGCGGGGCTGGGAACTAGCCCCCTCCAGCCAGCTCTTCAGCGCAGCCTGGCTCCAGTGGCGTTTAAAGGGGCCGGAGCTCTGGGTGCCACAAGCCCCCCCCTTTTAAATCACCAGGCTCATGGGCAGTTGCCCCCCCATCCCCGTTGGCGGCCCTGGCCTGCATTGAGCCCAGCAATGGAGACCAGCTGTAGCAAGGAGGCCTGGCCTCCCCTGGAGCTTGCCGGGAAGGGGCGGCCGGCTGCCCCCGGGGGGACCCGGCAGGCCCTGTCGCCTGCTGAACGCAGCGGGGCAGGACCGGAGCAGGAAATACAGACGGCGGGTGCTGCAGCTCAGTGGAGCTGGGGCTGCCGAGGGAGACAGAGCGTCCAGCCCGCAGCTGGAGTAGGAGCCCTCAGAAGATTCTAGGTCCCAGCGCAGGGACCCTACGGATAGCAGCCTCCGGCTCTGCCCCATTGACTCTTTGTCTCCCTGGATCACTTCCCCAGCACCTTCACACTTCCTCAGGGCCTGCAACGACCCAGGCCCAGCAGCCAGCCAGGGGCTCCTCTCGCTCTCCTGGGCTCGGCCTGCCAGAGACACAGGTCTCACTCCTTGAGTTCCAAGCGGTGCCTGACTCTGCTCTGCATCTCATTTTATACACGCTCGAGGGCCCTGATTGGCTGCTCCTCAAAGCCCCTCTCCCATTGGCTGCTTCCTGTGCAGTCTCTCTAGGACTCTATTAACCCCTTGTCTGCCAGTGGGGGTGCAGATGCCCCATCACAGGAAGGAGCGCCCCCTTCTGGTAGAGCTAGGAATCAACATGATAGCCGGCGGCTGCCTTCTTGTGCAGGAGGCTGTGGGTGTGATAGAACTCTCGTGGGTACTCTCTACTTTTCTCCGTAGTCAGGAGCCCGGTTGAGAGGCTGGGTGCAGAGATGTGGCTGTTAAACCCCCCCAGCCGGACCCCCCATGCTGAGAAGAGAGAACGTTCCAAGGGCGTCGCTTTGAACATTTCCCTCGCGCGTCCTTTCTCTGGAGCACCCGGCCAGCTCCTCCCCAAAAATGCAATTATCAGAACGCTTGTTTTGCCCTGCCCCGAACGGCTCTTGCCCTCTGGTGAATTTTGCATTGTGCCCCACATGTTGGCAACTCATCTGACGAACAATAAAACATGCGAGGGGTGGGTTTTCTTTTTTTTTTTTTTTGGTTATTATTTTATTTTAGATGACTTTTTCCACTGGGGGCTCCCTCGTCAAGGCTGCCCACAGAACAGAGTGCATATGCATATGAGCCACAGACCGAGGGAACGAAAGCGAGCAGGCAATCCAAGCCCGGGCTGCTGATGCCTTCGCTTGACAGCTAATTTCCATTTCCCAGTATCAGGGGGTCTGTTCCAATAATTGGCATGCAGATTGTGTCTGATGGGCCTGTTATACAGAAGAAAAGAATCTGCTAGTTAGAATAAGCCAACCCCAGGCTGATGGATGGGGCGTAAGGAGGTCAAATGAGAATATATATAAACGTGCACACACACATATTTCATACCTTCCCCCTCCTACGTTCTTTATCCTGCAAACTCTAATCTATCATATTTCATTGAGACGAATCCTTCCCAGTTTTTCTCTCTCTTTCCTTTTTTTCCCTTGAAGGGATATTTCACAGAAGCTGCTCTTGACTTTCAGAGTAAAATGCGGGAGGAGAGGGGGGTTGAAGAAATTAACGTAGTGCCATGGTTCATTAAAAGTTTGGGATCAGCCAGACCTGGCCTGCGTGTTAATTACACTTCCAGAATTAATTGGTGTGAGGCTTTTCTCTCTTCCGTCATCCTTGCTCTGCTGGGCGCATGGGACGGTCTAGCCGAAATCATAACACATCTTTGCTGCCTCTCTTTGGTCTAAGTCGGTATTGTTCCTGTGTGTTCTCGTGGGAGAATTCTCGATGGCTTCGGTGGTGCGTATGAGCCATGGACATTAAGTTTTTCCCCTCTGGAATGCCTCTGGAATGAGCCCCAACTCTTGGGATATCTGTGTGCGCAACAGCCAGATACTAGAGCAAACCGAGGCATTTCCTGGAGTCTCCATGCTGGGAGTGTGTGTGGGGGTGAACATTACCTCCCTGAAAACCCACACTAGAATGCTGGTGACCTCGGCGTGCTTTGCTCTTTGCATCTTAATCCCTAAAGGGTTCAGTCAGTCTCAGGAGTTGCTCGGAAACAACACCTTGCCCTCAGAGTCACGGGTCAGCCAATGAAAAGTGTCCCCATGCTTTGCTCTTGCCCGCCATTGGCCGAATGGATTGCCACTCAGGATCCCCGTGGAGAGCAGAGAAGGTCGAGAAGCTAGAGTAGGCCTCGTGTCCATCGCTCGGCTGCACTGCGGAATAGGAGTTGCTGAACTGTGGGTCCCGAGTCTACGCGGCCTTATGGGGGCTTGAGACTAACCACCCACGTCTCCAGTTCCTAGCGCCCTCCCAAATTGTGTCCGCACTACTCGCCCTTCGTTTGTGGTGCACATGGGCGGTGGGTGAACATAGGGTAGGGGGAGGCAAGCCCCCAATCCCACCCCTTCTTCCTGAGGCCCCGCCCCATGGGAGCCAAGCCCCCCCCACCTCACCCTTCAGTCTGCCAAAGCCTCCCTGGCCCCGGAGCAGAGGGACTCCGGGGAGGATGCACTGCCCCAGCATCTCCAGCTGAAGCCCAGGGGCAGCCAAACTCCGCCCCCCAGAGTGTTCTGGGGGCGGAGTGTGGGCGGGGCCAGCCTGGATGTTTGGGAAGGCAGTGCCTTCCCCTGCCTCTTATACCCTCCGCCCACGGTGGTGCAGTGCGGGAAAACTTGACTAACCACCAAACTGGCCGGTCCAGAGGACAAAGAAAGACAGCCGGCGGGATCGTGGGATACTTTTGGGGAGCCAGTGTGGCCGCGTCCGCACTGCAAAGCCACAAGCCTCGAACCCATCCTGGCTTGACTCAGGCTTTGACTCCCCTCCCCGAGGGCTCCTGGGTGCAAGCCCTGGGTTAGCGCAGGGAAGGGAGGTTAGGGTGGAGTCTGAGTTCAAACCCTGGGATTGCACTGCAGCGGAGATGTGCCCCAATCAGGGACTAGTGGTTATTTCCCCTATTTATCCATGTACCATATGAAATAAGCGGGGGAACCTTGATATGTCAAACTGTGGAACCATGGGATACGTGAGCGTATGGATCTCTGGTCATCTCATCTGCCCCCGCCCCGCCGCTAACCTGCCTCCACCAGGGCTACGGAGCATGTCCTACACCTCTCAACAGCTGCAGAGAGCTGTGTTTAGACAAAGCAGGCTCACAAAACGGTTCCTTTTGGCCCCCCCATCTGGAAGTCTCCTACAAACTGCACATTGCGCTGCGTTCCAGCCAGGGCAATATTCAAGGACCAGTCCGCAGAAAGGCAAACTAGGCCACCGGAGAGGGTCCTAGCCTCAACCCCCGTGAATTTCACTTGCCACCCATCAGAAACGTCAGCTGCATGCTGCTAGGATGGGGTGATTCCCAGTTCCCTACTGAGACCCACAGAACATCCTGCTAGTCCCATTTATACTGGGACGTTGTTGTGCGGATAAGAACTCTTGGACAGGCGCTGGGAAGGATTTTAAGGCTCCTTCTACACCCTGTGTCATTGGACTTATTGTAAGTAAGGCCTGGATCCTACAAGATATGCAGAGCCCTAGACCTGTCCGAGCCTCCACAAAAAACTGCCCCTCTAGTGCAGCTTGCAGGATTAGGGCCGAAAACAGGGTTCAAAAAAGAACTAGATAAATTCATGGAGGTTCAGTCCATCAATGGCTATTAGCCAGGATGGGCAGGAATGGTGTCCCTAGCCTCAGTTTATTGGAGACTGGGAATGGGTGATGGGGAGGTATCGCTTGATGGTTCCCTGTTGTGTTCCTTCCCTCTGGGGCACCTGGCATTGGCCACTGTCAGCAGACAGGACGCTGGGCTGGATGGACCTTTGGTCTGAGTCAGTCTGGCCGCTCTTATGTTTTAACTCCTGGAGTTACACTGCCGGGTGATCACAAATGTTCTCCCCACCCTGTTTTTGCGAAATGGTGTTTTCCTGTGTCCCGCGCGGCCCACGCAGGGGGGAGTGGAATTGTGTATGGGCGCAATCAGCCCACCCCGCCCGATTGTGAAATCTAAAAACAGCGAAGCAAAGAGATCCCGTGTCTGAGACCCCCCCCAGGCTATTGCGGCTGCTGCATCCCCCCAGCTCCTAAAAGAAACAGGGCTTTGCTCCTGCCTCTTCCCCCTCCCCCGCCTCACCTTGGCTTCAGCCCGGCAGAGCTGTAAAAGCCGTTAATAAGACAGCAGGCGCTTTCTGCCAGAGGGGCTGAATGATACGATTGGAAATGAAGACTATTTCCCTGAATGCCGTCAGTTTGTTACGTCTCATGGCTGGTGGCAGCGCAGCGAGGGGGCCTGGTTATCTGTGAGCCAGAACTTCCCAGGGCGGGGGTTCTGCCTGGACTCTTAGATATTGCTTCCCGGACCCAGTGGGACATTCGCCGTTTTGTTTTCCTTAAGAATCTTTAAAGAGCTCTCGGGTCCCAGCTGCCTGCCTGCACCGAGGGGGCAGTAGCGTAGCCCTCGTGAGAATGGTGTAAAATGCCTGGCCTAAAACCGTGTGGTCCAGGGGAGCACATTGCTGACAGCGGCAGAACACGTGGGGGTCGGGGGCTGAATTTCCTGCTCCTTGGTGAAGGCTTTCCTCACAAATTACCTCAGACCCCCTAACTCGGATGGCTCTCTCACCCCTGGAGTTGGCTGCCCTTTAAATTAGACTCCTTTGAAATCTCTGGGGCGGGAAATCTTTCCACAGATAAGGCTTGGTTAGATTCCTTGTGAGCTCAGCTATTTGGGGTGAGGAGATACAGACCTCTCCCTTTTCGGGGGTCTGCCCACAACCTTCCCCTTGCTGGCTGGGACCACCCTGTGCCGGCAGGCCTTTCTCCACCCGTTTTCCCTTCTCCTCCCCCTGCCAGGGTGCATACTGGTAGGAATCGCGAGGTCAGGTTTGCTGTTCTTGTTCTATTGTCTCCCTCTGCCAAACAATTGCAGATGTTGGGGCCTTCCGGGTCGGTTTCTCGTCGGAGAAGAAGCCATTGATGTGGAATCTGTGTATTTGCCTCATGCGACTTGTGTATTTGTCGCCATGTGCACCAGTCCTTGCACAGTGGCGGTCACAAGCAGCATGCACGTCATGCCCTATCGCTGACATCTCCACTCACGCTGCCTCCAGAACTGACTCTCCTTAGGCACGTTTCCTGGTTGCTCGCCACAGCTCCCCTAGGGTCCTAGAGGCTCCAGTAATGAAAGCAAGCCTGAGTCCATTGGCACAGGCCTGCTGTGGGTTTTGCTCTGCAGAGCCATCATACCCCTAGTCAAGGGCGACCGGGGTGCAGAGCTAGTGAGGGGACTTGGGGAGGGCTGTGATGTGGTTGGCGGTAAGTTTGCAGGGGGCATTTTGGACAGGCTGGAAGGCAGAGAGCTGGAAAGCCAGAGAAAACGTCCTAGTTGGTTGCTGGGTGTGAGTCAGAAGAGCTGTGGAGAGCTCGGGCGAGTTGATTAGGGAGGCATCGGTGAAGGATTTGGGGCTTTGCTAGGGCTCAGCATTACACAGGCCATGAGGCAGGAGTCCCACGGCCCACCCCACTTCTGCTGGCGTGAAGGGAACCCCCAGGTCCTGCAGGGCTCCTCAGATCACCCATGGGAGGTGGAGGCAACCCAAGTATTTGTCCCAGGGCCTCAGTGCAAGGCGGGTGCCAGGCTCATGCACAAGCGCCTGAAAGTATTCAAGAATGCGGGATTATATACCCACAATGCAGTCCAGAAAGCCTGTCTCTCCTCCCCATTCCTGGCCAACCATCAATTGCAAAACAAGATCCTCTGTTCTTCCAGGTCACGTCCCTACCATTCGGCCATGCAGCCCCTGATTCCTACACACCCGTTGCAGAGTTTGGTGACTGCCACCGTACAGAAGTACACACCCTGCCAGGGACTACGGTCAGCACCTGACATTGGGGCTGTCTGGACCCAGGAACTTCCAGCACTCGGGTTGATCCCAGCTGACTTTGCTCCACCGCTAAACCCTTTGAACAAGAGTGACGCTTATTTGGTTCCCACCCAGTTTCCAGCAAGTGACCCGTGCCGGTAGTAACGGAATTAAGAGCAGTCCCAAAACTCGGAGGCCAGGCCTGGGGTCAGAACAGCATTCCTCTGAGTGAGGGTAATGGGGAATGGGACAGACGACACCCTAAAAATACAGGCGTTCACTCCGGCCCAAGTAGTCTTTTGTGTGGTTCTGTCTTGTCTTGGTGCTACAGTTTTGGAGAAGAAAGAGGAGAAGAAGAAGAGACAATTTAACTGAACTTCTCTAGCTGGTATCCAGGGCCCTTGGTCCAGGATTACTTGATTACAACCACGTAACAACCATGTGTGAACTCAAAAACTGTTACCCCTCAGGCGTCTCTTCTGCAGACTAAACAAACCCATTTTTCCCCCAATCTTCCATCACAGGTCATGTTTTCTAGACCTATTTTTGTGGCTCTTCTCTGGGCTTTCTCCAGTTTGTCCACATCCTTTCCAAATGTACCCCCCCCCGAGCTGGACACAACACTCCCGTAGAGACCTAATCAGCACAGAGGAAAGCAGAAGCATTCTCATGTCTTGCTAGGAACCCCAGATCCCTTTCTGCAGGACTCCTTCCTAGACGGTCGCTTCCCTTATGGTATGTGGGACACGGATTGTTCCATCCGAAGTGGAGCACTTTGCATTCAGACCGTTTCTCCAGGCTGTCCAGATCCTGGGGAGTTTGAATGCCGTCCTCCAGAACACATGCAGCAAAGCCCTCCACTTGCTATCTAGAAGCACTCTAGACTAGTAATCAGCCCATTTAAGTCACCAGCAGAGGGCACTGAAGGCAAACGTATCTGGATCATTGTCCCTGGCCGACATGCATCTCGGTGTGGTGGTTGGTTGCTAGCCCAGACACTGAAGAAACAGCGAACTCAGTCTGATAGTGACACCAAAGCCCATTTTTCAGGTATTTGCCTTGCAGAGGCGGTGGGTGTGCTAGGCAGGGGAAGGCATTGCCTTTCCAAACCGCCACCGTGGCCCCGCCCACTCTCCACCCCCAGAATGCCTGCTGTAGGCGTATTGGGGGCGGAGTGTTGCTGTCACCGAGTGCCCGCCCTCCCCGTGCTCCAGGGCTGGGGAGATGGGGTTGCATGTGGCTCCCTCCTCCCTCTCCGTGGTGCGGGGGGGGGGTGTCGGCTTGGCTCAGTGGGGGCGGGCCAAAGGCAGAAGGAGTGGGGCTGTGGGTGGGGCCTGCCTGCTGCTAAACTGGCCACTCATAGAGCTCTTGTAGCATGTGGCTCAGCTGGGATGAGTCGTGGGGCCATACCGAGCTGTTTGCATCTGTCTGTTTGTCTACCCACCACCGGGCAACCGGCAGCATTTAAAACGTCTTCGGACAGACACACTAGCAGAGTCTGTCTCTGCCCCCTGTCTTTGGGAGGGGATGCTCAGTGCTTTGCTTTGGGACGCAGCTAATGCCAAGAGGCTGCTAAAGGCCTGTTTCCCAAGTGCCAGGCTCCCCTGCTGGAGAACAGGCAAATTGTTCCCTTTGCGCCTCAGCTGACATGGAAAGTCCCGGGGAGAGGAGGCGGGGAGGGGCCAATCTCGCCCGCAGCTTTGCAGGCTGGATTAAACCCCGGTTGGAATGAAGACAACGGGGTCTCACCTTCCTTGCCGCGCCTCCCGCCCTGCAGAGCTGCCAGTACCACACTATTGAACTCCAATGCTTAATAAACACATGGGAGAAAGGAAGCCTTGGTTAAACATTCCGTACTTTCAGTGCAGCAGTCACGGGCCTGTCGAGATCTTATCTGAGGCCCGGCAACAGGTCTTCCAGAAACGCCCCCAAAGACCAGATCTGATATTCCTGATATTTTGAACAACAAAGGGAGGCAGAGGAGTTACTTCATGGCAACCAGGTCACCCAAACAAAGAGCCTCACCCCCAAACCTCCAGCCATCAATGTAGTCTCCTCCCTACAGAAGCACAGCTCTCAATAACCATACCACCCTTGTTTGCCTCATTGACACGAGGGCTCGGAGACACTGGTAGGGGACCCTTTGCCACCACTAGCCAGGCAGTTTTGTCCCAGGGCCACACGTGAGTAACCAACCATCTCCTCAGAAGGCTCCTGGGAGCCCAGGGGGACTTTTGGGAGGAGGTCAAAACTCCCATCAATCCCTGGACATTTTGGAGAGTCCTCTGGAACGGATATTATTTCCTAGGCCTTCACTCAACATGGAGGCCAGGATGACTGTTCAGCTCTTGTTCCCTACAGGGAACTGACAGAGGGTACAAGGGGAAGGAAAAGATTGCAGTACCGCATCCATCTGCTAGGAGGCACTCAAGAGGGGAACATGCCCTTCATGATCCACCATGACCCCCCAAACCTTTGCCAGAGTCATTATTTCTCACAAGAGTCCCCTGCCCTGTAAGCATAGCCTACGTTCTTTGTCCCTAGAGGTACACAGTTACATTTAGATGTGTTACCACGCAGAGCTTGCTTGAACTGCTCCTGCTCAAAGAAAGTGCTAAGGCTAGGATAATATATGGGATACACCTATCTCATAGAGCTGGAAAGGGCTTTGAGAGGTCCTCAAGTCCAGTCCCTTGCCCTCATGGTAGACCCAACTACCAGCCCTGACAAATTTCCCCCAGATCCTGAAATAGCCCCCCCTCAAGGATTGAGCTCACAACTCTGGGTTTAAGCACGCTAATGCTCAACAACTGAGCTATCCCTCCCCCTCCTGAAGCCAGAGCCAGCAGGAAAACCCAACTTTTCCTTCAAGAATGTTGCCCAGAAAGTCTAGGTTGGATAGTAGGAATAACGATTTCCCTAGGCGGGTGGGGAAGCACTGGGCTGGGTTCCCTAGGGAGGGGGTGGACTTTCCATCCCTAGAGGTGTTTCCGTCCCGGCTTGACAAAGCCCTGGCTGGGATGATTTCGTTGGGGTTGGTCTTGCTTGGCCACGTTCCTGGAGGTTTCATCACGTGACCTGATCTGTAATTAATGGTTAAATCTTTAATTCCTGGAGAACCTTTCTACCTTCTCTAGCATAAAGTGGACTGTTCTGCTGGTGACGCCGCTTTCTTCAGACACCCCCACCCTGACTCCTGCCCCTCCCCATCACACCCCCTGTGGCCGCGAAGGAAGCGTCGCTTACCTCGCTTGGCAGTGATGCTGAACCTGTGGATTCCCGGTTCCTTCCTCCGCTGTTTTTGTCTCAAAGTGAAGCTTGCAAAGGAAAACCCAGCTCAGGGGGTGAAATTTCTCCCAGCGGCTCCATGTCACGCCCCCCACGGAGTTTTGTTGCATTTGCCGCCACAGGCGATTAGGGCTTGTGAGTAGCCATGAGACCCATGTTCCACCGGCTCCGACGGCGCTTCCCAAAGTTGTGCTTTGCCCACAGCTGTTCTATCCCCCATTGAATCTGGGAATCCAGGCCCTTGTGGACACCTGGCCCCTTCCAGCCAGGTCTCAGAGGACGATTTCTGTGTGATCTGGGGCTGGGGGAGTCTTGCAGTTCTCTGGGTTTCTTGCGGCCCAACGTGAGGCTGGGATCCATGGCTACCGAGCCACCCGGCAGCCTCAGGCCCCGGACGATTTCTGTCCCGGCGTAACGCCTCTTTGTAAGTGGGAGCAGGACTGGCCCCGGCAGTGGGGCTGGTGGCGGCCGGGCGGCCCTGGCCAGGGAGCTCCCTGGCATCATCGGGTCCAGGTGGGGCCGAGGAGCCTTGGCCAGAGAACCCAGTCCCTGGTGGCAGTGGGGCTGGGTTGGCCGGGCAGCCCTGGCGAGGGCCCTCAGCGGCAGTGGGGCCAGATGACAACAGGGAACTCTTGGTTGAGGAGTGTCAGTGCTGTGGCGCCGTCTGCTGGACACACCGGGAATTAGCCCTGACCCTCAGCAGGGCGCCCCCTTCTGGCCAGTCCTTGCTCTCCGCTCCGCTGTCTCTCTTTAGACCCACGTCGCTCTCGGGACTGTGGTGTCCTCTTCACCCTCTGCTCCGGTCTCGCACCCCCTTCCGTTCTCCGTCTCACACCTGCCACCGTGGCCCCCAGGGCCCAGCCCCTCACCTCCACAGAGCCTAGGTGTGGTGCAAGGAGGATGGGGGGACTCGGGCCTGCCCTCTACTCTGGGTCCCGACCCAGGGACCCTCTGGCAGCAGCCATGTCCTGCCTTCTGTCTCTCCCCTGCACTGCTCCCATTCCTTGGGCTACTTCCCCGTGACCCTTGCACCTCCTCAGCCCTTGCAGCAAGGCCGCAGCCTGGCAAATATCAGGTTGGGCCCTGTCTCCAGCTCACCCGAGCCTGCCCAGCTCTGCTCTGTCACAGGTGCTTCTCCCTCGCTGGGGGCCAGTCCTGCACCCTCACTAGCCAGAGCAAGAGTGAGCTCCCTCCTGTCCTGCAGCCTTTTTATAGGGCCCTGCCTGGCCCTGATTGGCTGTCTCTTGCTGTGCCCTGATTGGTTGGGTTTGTGCAGGCTCCCTCCAGACTGTTTTTAGCCTCCTCCTGGCTTGAGTGGGCTACAGAACTACCACACAGGTGATCGACCAGAAACGGAAGCACGTGGCTTAGGATACCTATTAGAGACCAGGGAATACAGTCAGCTCTTGGGGGAGGTAGATGTTGACACTGCGGGTGGGTGGGGGAAAGTTTGATGGGGTTTTAATTGAACATCCTTCGACCCTGATCAGTGACTGAATTTCAGTCCAGAATTCCAAATAAATTCCCGGCAGGCTCCCCTGGCTCTGTCCAGAATTCCAAATGGTGTAAAATCATCGAACCTGCCTTTGGCCTGCGAAGATTTCCACGGCAGGATCCGCGAATCCCCACATGTCCCTGCAGGTCCTCACAGCTGGCCGGCTTTTCCATGACGAGCTGCGGATCAGGGTGTTGCTTGCCAGCACGCACCATGCTGGAGAAAGAGCTCTCCAGAGTTAAACCTTCACAGGGAGTAGCTGCGGTAGGGCCAGGCTGTTACCAAAAGCAAAAGGGACAGGAGCACCTGGGGAAAGCATCCTGGGATGGATCCGTCTGGGGTGAACGAGGAAGCCAGGAGGACGGTCGTCAGGAAGGACCAGCCCAGCACTTTGGTTTTGGGGCAGCACCACAGAAGCACCAATTTTTGGCATCCTGGACTTGCACCCTGCCATGCTGGATACCTGAAAGGGTGTCACAAGGAGGAGGAAGAAAAATTGTTCTCCTTGGCCTCTGAGGACAGGACAAGAAGCAATGGGCTTAAATTGCAGCAAGGGAGGTTTAGGTTGGACATTAGGAAAAAGTTCCTGCCTGTCAGGGTGGTGAAACACTGGAATAAATTGCCTGGGGAGGTTGGAATCTCCATCTCTGGAGATATTTAAGAGCAGGTTGGACAGACACCTGTCAGGGATGATCTAGATGGTGCGTGGTCCTGCCGAGAGGGCAGGGGACTGGACTCGATGGCCCCTCGAGGTCCCTGCCTGTTCTAGGATTCGAGGATTGTTTTGCCTGCTCTTTTCCAGCAGGCTCCACTAGGTGTCACTGCTGCCTTTCCCCTCCCCCGGCCACGCTGGCTCCAGAACAGGTCCTACGTCTGGGGATCAGTGGCACTGGCCTCAGGGCAATAGCAAAATCCCCGCCGACCGTCCGTTGGACAACACTGCCACGCTGAGCTGGAAAGGCCTCTGCTCGCCCTCTGGACGTGCCGGTGGAGGCAGCGCCGTGGCGGGCGTGAGGAGCGGCTGCCATGGTAGGGGGTGGTTGAGGGACGCGGCGTTGATGGCTGGCAACTGGATGTGCCGAGCCCGGCTCCATGCTACTGGTACCAACAGTAGTGTCTGTGCTAGGGGGTAGCGGCGGTTTAGCCCCGCCAACGGCAGAACATCAGTGGCGGAAATCCCCAGGGAAGACAAGGCCGCCGAAGGGCCCACGGATCCGTCTCCAAGTCCAAGCCTCAGAGGCGTACATGGACACAGCTTTCTCCGCAGCTAAGCCTGTGGGTGGTTTCCCTGGATGGCGTGCGGCAGGGCATGGGCCGAGAGCGTGAGGGAGGTGTAGACACGCTGCACAGGACGAGCAGGGATGCAGACGTGGGGGTGTGAGGGACAGGTGCCCCCACTGAATGCCGACTAATCAGGGAAAGTCCCATTCACAGCCCCCCTTCAGCCAGGGTCTCCGAGTCAGACTCGGATACTTACCCTGAACCAAGAGCAGCTGAGCCACACTGAATCCACAGGGCCCATCTCCACAGACGCCCACGGGGTTCCAGACTGCCAGTAACCGGAGCTCTGGGCCCAGACAGCCTCCCCGTCAGAGCCTCCCCCGCCGACATACCCGCCCTGCAGTCTCCCCATCGCTGGCCTCGTGGCCTCTTCTTTGCTTATTCCTACACCCAGCTCCGGATGCTCCTTGTCTCCGCACCCTCCCCAGAGACAATAGGCACCTGGAAACAGCCGTTACTGGCTGCTTCTGGGGGGAGACTCCCCGGATTTCTCGCCTGCTCCTCTCTGCCGGCTGTGGTTTCAAATCAACGCTCCTCGAAGGCAGGCGGATTTCCGAGGGCCGGGTGGCGGTGGAGGCTGGGTGTTGGCGGGGGAGTGGCCGGGGGTGCAGCTGGCAGGGGGGTCGGCGGACGCCCCTCCGGCCAGTGTGCCGGATTCCCGACCTGTGCAGCTGGCCGTGAGTGCCCGGCTGTGGGAGCGGAGTGTCTTTGCTGTGTCTTCCCTAGCCCTGGATTCTCAGCCACCGTCCTGCCTCACAGGGTCTCTCGGCTAAAGAGCCAGGGCCAATATCACCTCACCAGGGGGACCGTGAGGAGCACCAGTGCCACTGTCCCAGCCTGCTGAGTCATCCCCGCCAACCGCAGTGGGGGAGAGAGTGAGCGGTGGCCCTCCTGCCTGTGCACCATCATCCCCCCTCCGGGAAGCTCACTGCCACCCCGACCACAGGCCGCGCAGACCCTGCCAGGCAGGCAGGGCCAATCCAGGGATGGCAGGGTGAGCCCTACAGGCTATGCCCCGAGGGGCCGCGGGATGGGGTGCAAGTGACCCCCAGGGCGCGGAGGGAGAGCTACGGAGCGGGGGCCATGCACTGGAGGGGAGGCCACGACTAGGGAAAGGACCGTGGCCTGCGACCGGCCCCACAGGCCTGAGGAGAGTTAAGAGGGGTGCACTGACGGGCTGACCAAGAGTTGGCTCGTTCTATCCACGAGCCGGCGTAGGCCTTGGAAGTGCCCGGACAGCTTCAGGAGGGAGCCTGTTGTCCGTGGCGGGAGCCCAAACACCCCTGCCTGCTCTTGCCCCCTGAATCTAGCACAGCAGGTTGTCTCCAGCCTCCCCCCGGGCCCTGGGGCAGCTACCCCTAATTCTCCCCCCGTTGGCAACCCTGTCTGTTTGGACCGTAGCAGAGTGTTTAGAAGAACACCTGGTCAGGGTTTACCCATCGCCAGTGGCGGAGAATCCCCCCGACATTTAGTAAATGGTTCCACTCGTTAATCACGGTTGTCGTTAGAAACCTTTTGTCCAATAGAATCTCTCTCACTTCCCCTTCCAGCCATTGGATCTTGCACCCTTTCCAGCTAGCTGGAAGGGCCCGTTTCCCAGGGTTTGTCCCTCATGTAGACCCTGCTGCACCGGAATACCAACACCCTGGACCGTCTCTTGGTGCAGCTGAGTGGGTTGTGCCCTTATCCCTGGCCGGCTCCTAGTCCGAGCCTTTGGCCATTGTCCTGGCTCATCTCTGAGCACCAGAACGGGGCCACAACCGTAGCTCCAGAGCCCCGGCGGTAAAATAACTCTAGTTCTGCTCACGAGCCCCCTTGCGTATGCCCCACATGAGTAGGAGTCTACGGTGGAGCGGGAGCAGTAAAAATGGCAGTTCTGGAGACTCCACATCATAGGACGGGGCCCTTTCAAAGTACCCCCTGGATCATCGTCCGTCTGAGGCCCCTCCATGCCAGCCAATTGGAGGGGGTTTGGAGAAGATGGAGGGGTGTGAGCGCCAAGGAGGGAGATGGCTCATTTAGGATGCTCCGGAGGGACGGGGAAGAGCGGAACGAAGCGGCGCACAGGGAAATGCGCTTCTAATCCAGAACGCCTCCCCATTTATTCTCCAGCATTATCAATTCCATTTGGCGTATTACTTTTCCAACCCATGGAGTGCTGCGGCCTGCTGTTTCCTAATGGGGAACCGTTGCAGGCGGCTGATTAAGGAACAATGCGTCGTTAAGGGGGGAGCGCTTCAAAGGCTCACGGATGCATTTCAAAGGGCACAATACGCATGGAGCCGGCCATCTGGGGGGACACGGCAAAATTCATAATGAGGACTAGACTGGGGGCAGCGTAATTAGCTAATTCTTGATCAAAGGGGTTTAAGAACGGAATGGTCAGGGAATTCAATTATGGATTTCCTAGCGGATCAGCCTATTCCCGGGCCGTTGGACACATTTTCGAAGGGAAAAGCAGAACAGTGGGTCTGGCCTGTAGTTTCTAGGGAAGCGTCAAGAGCTAAGCCCAAGGAGGGTGTCCCAGACAGAATCTGGCCCTCAGGGTGAACATGTAGATCCTGCTGCACCATAATACCAACACCCTGGACCATCTCTTGGCGCAGCTGAGTAGATTGCGCCCATTGAGGTGTATCCCTGGCTGGCCTACATGTTGATACATGTAGCTTCTAGTTACCTCACGACTGTCAACCTACCGTTGAGACGTGGTGGCGGCAGGTGACTTCTGCTTACGTACTCTGGCCTCGGTGGCGCTTGGCTGTGCGCGGCAAACGTTGTTGGAAAGCTGGGGGTCGCTCCTGTGCCGTGTCAGTCTTAATTCACTGTGTGCCAAACCACGCTGCCGTCTCGTGAGGCGCTGATGCAGTGCGGTTGGGCTTTGCTCTCCGCTGGGGCCGCCCGGCCTAAGCATAATACAAACAGTCGATGGTCGCGTGTGGGCCGAGCTCACAAAGTCCCTGAGGGGGAAAGACTTGAATGAGTCCCTCCTGAATACAGTAGGGTTAACTAACCGCACAACCCACTCAGGAAGGAGCTCACAGTACCCAGGGCGGGAGGTACTGGAGGCACAGAGGGGAGGTGACTTGTTCCAAGTCCAACAGCAGGGCTGAGGCAGAACCGAGAACAGTCCCTCTGCCTGTTCGTATGTTGAGCTGAAAGTCTTGAACTAAAACACCTTCCCTTTGTAATTCCCCATTCTCTCAGCTCTGCCATGCTGCTAGGTCCGGCCCCGGATCTGGGAGGAAGTGGAGACATAATGTATTAGCTCTTCTTACACCGAGGGCTGGCTGGGCCCCGTTAGCAGCCTCAGAATGCAGGAGTGAAAGGTGGCTTTAGGAAACCCAGCAGTCCAGATCCATGAGGCAACTCTGCCATGTGGGACACCTTTACGAGCCCGATTGATACAGTCACTCTGCCGGTATACACAATATGGGGGATGTGCAACATGGCCCTGGGGAAAGTTGTGATGCTGTAAGAATTTGATTTACATGACCTCTGGAGATGGAATTTCTGTTGCATTCCCATTTGCTCCTGGAGGGGCTGTGGATGCATTCTTACAAAAAGCCACATTAACAGAATATGAAGATTGTGCAGCAAAGTCAGGAAATGCCTGAATGAAAGTCTAGATTGTGATTTACACTAATTAAATGATTACGTGTGTTTCTCAAATAGTACAGCTCATATCGTACCGTTTTCTTCTACTTGCTCATAGGATGCCATATTTTACCCTCCTTCGGTCTGCCTTGCACTAATTTAATGCTCCTAACACTCCCCTAACTGTGTATTCACACAGAACTTTTTATGTGCTTGGTCCTGCCATGAGGGCAGGGGACTGGACTCGATGACCTCTAGAGGTCCCTTCCAGTTCTATGATTCCATGATTCTATGTTTTGTGTCCAGTTCTGGGCACATTTCAGGAAAGATGTGGAAAAACTGGAGAGGGTCCAGAGAAGAGCAACAAAAATGATTAAAGGTCAGGAAAACATGACCTGTGAGGTAAGGCTGAAGCAATTGGGCTTGTTTAGTTTGGAAAGGAGAAGACTGAGAGAGGACACGATAGCGGTTTTCAAGTACCCAAAAAGGTGGTATAAGGAGGAGGGAGAAAAATTGTTCTCCTTGACCTTTGATGATAGGACAAGAAGCAATGAGGCTTAAATTGCAGCAAGGGAGTTTAGGTTGGACATTAGGAAAAACTTCCGACCTGTCTGGGTGGTTAAACACTGGAATAAATTGCCTGGGGAGGTTGTTGAATCTCCATCCCTGGAGATATTTCAGAGCAGATTGGACAGACATCTATCAGGGATGACCTAGACGCTGCTGGATCCTGCCGTGAGGGCACAGGACTGGACTCGATGACCTCTCAAGGTCCCTTCTGGCTCTAGGATCCATGATTCTATGATTCTATGTTGTTGGCTTCACTCCAATTGCTCCTTCCAGGTGCTGAGCAGTCTGGCCAGGATCTAGCACAGTGCTGAAGTACAGGAAATTACTGTAATTAATGGATCAATGGAGAATCAGGCTCATCTGTTTAAGGCTTATGTTGCCAGCATTGTGCCTGGCTTCTTCTGCAGTCTCCCGCTGGAATATTCCAACACATTTGTGCAAAATCTTGCCGTAAGAGAGGACTATATTGGTGTCAGGGCTTATCCTGACTCACAAGCTGTCCCCCTGCAGTCAGAATTCAGTCTTTAGTTAAAAAAATATCATTGTTCTTAGTCTACGAAGGGGGCATCTTCTAGTCCTGCAATAGGACTATTTTTCTATTGCAGAAAGTTGGTTTGCTCACTTTACAAAGGAAAATGTATTATGAATTTTCCCTTCATTCCTCTTCTTTTTTTCTCCACGTTTAACAACCGATTTGTGTGTTGCATGAAAGTTACACAGTTCTTTAGATGCATTTGCTATTTTATTTGCTTTCATTCAAAAATATGTCAGTAATCTTTTTGTTAACATGAAAGATAAAGGATTAGTAATGCAAGATGCAGTTTTCTTGTAACCTTCTTGAAAGCAGACTATAGTTTCTTATCTGGCACTAACATTCATTTCCCTGAAATGAAAAAAAGACTTCTTAAAACGAAATAAACTATATTTGATTCAGACGGCATTGCTAGCAGAAAAAAATTATTGCAGCTAGCAGAATTGAGCAGTGGCACAGAAGTCCTTCTTCCCAGCAGTGGATACTTCTGAAACAAATTATATATACACACACATATATAAAATTTCACATATAAAATACAATTGCAAAAAGAAAAGGACCATAGCCAAATCCTGCACTGATCATAAACTAAATATTACAAGGCACGAGTGTCCAGTTAATTCCACCAACCACTTGAGCTGGACAAAGCATATGAAAAATAAAAACCATAATGAGATAGGACTCTAATTGGCTGGTGAGTCTGAAATAGCACTGCAACTGGGAGATCTGGAACCTAGACCTGACTTCCAGCGAATTAGGTGGGGAGAGAGGAGAAGAGTAGGCGAAATTATCCAGGATGTAACTCTACCTATTTTCATTAGAATGACTCCCAGGGTGAATTCAACCTAGTAGATTCATCTCAGGGGAATGGCATGTTTCACTGATCACTGGTATGCACTGTGGATGTTCTACATATCTTATAACATTGCACCCTATGGAAGATTGAGTGGGGCACATGGTTTCAATTCTTTTCAACTACATATGAACGGCCAGACTGGGCCAGACCAAAGGTCCATCCAGCCCAGTGTCCTGTCTGCCCACAGTGGCCCATGCCAGGTACCCCAGAGGGAGGGGAACAGAACAGGGAACCATCACGTGATCCCTCTCCTGTCATCCTATCAACTAGGTCTATCAACTCCTCCCCCCCACCCAGGGCCGGCCTTACCATGAGGTGAACTGAGGCGGCCACCTCAGGTGCCAGACCGTGGAGGGGGTGTCACTAGGACCTAGAGTGTAGAAATTGTGTCTGCTGCTGGTGCCGGTGGCGGCCCGTCAATACAGGCGACCTAGGTGGTTGCCTAGGGTGCCAAGAAAAATGGCCGTTGAGGGCTTTGGAGGTGGCGCGCCGATTGTGTGCCAATCGCGCATTTTGCCTAGGGCGCCAGTTGCTGGCAGCTCGTCTAGGGCCGCTCCTGGTGTATATGTATTCTCTCTGCTCTAGATTCACAGATATGATGGAGTGCCATGGGAGGAGTAGAACAGGAAGAAGGCAGAATTAAGATCTTTCAAAGTTTTGGCCCAAGTGAAGGGGCATGAGGGCAACATTTGAGCTCCTCGCCTCAGGTGCCAAAATCGTTGTGGGCTGGGCTTGTCCACCCCAACAAAAAGACAGCCACATTTCACCTTTTCTCTCCTACACCTGAGAACTGTGGCCCAGCTCCTGGAATGTGCCTAAATACCTTTGAGGAACTGGGTCTCTTTCTTCAACAAGAGCCTTTCTGCTATGCTGGTGGAAAAGTGACCTTTCCATGACTGAAGGAAGGGGCTGGAATATATAGACCTGTTCTTTCCATCCTTGAATGGGTCACGATTTATTTGAAGGTACCCTTATTAAATGGCTTAAAAGGGTTAATAGTTTTTAACAACAGATGTTTCCCTAAATGGTTGGTCAATGGGTCTAGACTGTCCCAAATTCCAACAGGTTGTTGATACCTGACGTTTACAACTATCTCGAATGCCTTTTGACTGATGGGCACATAACACATACTGCCTATGTGTTGTTAACTATGGTACCTCCTTCTAGGATCTGTAACATGCTTATAATACCCGTGAACTTGTCTAAACTGTATGTAAATAGAATTTGATCTGAAGTGCAACTTTTCCACGAGGCCACATTTTCAGGATAAATTGCATTAACTTTCTTTTCTTAATGAAGTATCTATCTATCTATCTATCTATCTATCTAGTTTAAGGGAAATTCTGCAGGGAGGCGTGGAAGCAGGAAGAAAGATCTGGGACTGGAGGAGCTGGGAGCGAGCAGGCTGTCAGCCACGGCCCCAGGAGGAGAAGCAAGACCTGGTAGGGTCAGAGAACCATGCAGAGTGTAGGCGCTCTGAGCTGCAGGGAATCCTGGGAGCACAGGGTAACGGGAAAGTGACACTGGTTCCTAGTGCCTGGGGAGGTCAGTCCAGCTGCCCCACAATTCCCCTGTATGCCCAGTGGCACATAGCAGGGGAGCTCACGGCGATGAGGCTGGCGGAAGAGTCTGCCATTGAAGTCCTACGACAGCCTGCACGCTCCGTGGTCCCTCAGAGGAGGACATCACCGGAACATGGCTGAACCTGAGAGAAGGGGGAAGCCCGGTGCCGATCCCCCTCTTCTGTGAGTGCCGGTCACCTAGCAATGCGATACTCTCGAGACATAGGGGGTCTCCTTCGCTCCTCTCCCACTGTTCAGTGCTTAGAATTGCAGTGCACCGATTAGGCATGGAGATGATTGGTTGAATGGTCGCCAGCGTCACCGAGGCGCTAGAAGACTTCGGACTGTCCCGCCCGGGAATCGGATCGTATCAAGGAGATGCACTGGTCACGACTCACGGTGCTTAGTTACAAATCTCATTTCTTCCGATGTAGCTTACAAGGGGCCATGAAAATGTGCGCACCAGCAATGTTTTGGCTCTTCATTGTTTCCAATCTCCAGCCTGCCTGACTCACGGAAGGCCCCCCCGGCCCCGCCTGAACCAACGCTGGCCAGAGGAAAGGCAAAAAGCAATGAAAAAGAGGGGGACGACACATCGAAACCCTTCTGAACAAGGGTGACAGCATTAAGGTTACTCCCCTAGTCCCATCTGCGTCTTCGAGGGGGCAGGGAGGCCTCTCCCTTAGCATACAGAATGCAGAACAGAGACGCCAAGGCAGGAACCGCACTGAACTCTGGAACCGGAAAAGCCGGGAAGCATTGCCTGATGGGAAATCTCTGCTCCAGATCTTAATGAACCCACGCCTGCACACCCTCAGCTCAGCAGCTTAAATTTTAATAACAAATCCTCTATTGGTATCCAAAACACTAACACTGCCTAATTGCCTTATGCACTCCCTCCAAGGAACTCCGCCCCTAGCCAGGGATGACCTGTGCTTACGGTCTAGCCTGAACAAAGCAACTTTCGTAGAGTCCCTTCAGCCATCAGTTTACCCATAAGCAAATGTCATGTTTTCCCTTGAACCATTGTTCTTTCGCTATACAAACCCCTCCTCACACTGGAGTAAAAAATATGCTAACGAGGGACTCATTTGCATGAGTCGTGATCTCATTTGCACTAGGGTTTTTGCGCAAAAACAAGTGCAAAAACAAGATCGGTATACCTCCTTCTTTGGGGCATAAGGATCTTGTGGAAAAAGGTTTTTGTGCACAAAAAGAAAACATCCACACTGCTTGTTCTTGCGCAAAAACCCCAGCACAAAAAACGGATCGGCAGAAAATATGCAAATGAGATCGTGACTCATGCAAATGAGTCCTTCATTAGCATATTTTTTGCCGAGAAAACTCATAGTGTAGACATAGCTTAAATGTGTTACAGTTGGAGCCTACATTCTAAATGCAAAATGAGAGTAAGAACCCAGGATTATCATGATTTCAAATTTCTACACCGCTTATATTTCAACACCATGGGGGCAACTTCATAATCGTCATCCTCAGATGGCTGTGACCACTGCAGATATTTTATTCAGAATTATTTGACTCGTTTGTACAAACCTAGGCCAGCATTTTGCATTTTTTTTACAAACGATCTCGCATATGCATGCAAGGCGTTGCTAGTTCAGAAGCTGCAGTCTGAGCAGCGTGATTGGTCAACGAATTCACATAGCGCCGAGTTTAGCCCCCAATGGAATAACCTCGCCTTTCTATCACTTCTCCTCAAGCCAAATCTCATTGTGTCATGAAACAAATTTAATTGCAGCCCCGCATTTCGGTGCTGGATAAACGAAGGGACTGAGCTCCTTCAGGTATGGTTTTGGTTCCTAGCATTTAGTCTAGTACTAACAACTCATTGGCAGGACACACACCAAGCAAAATCAATCAATCAATCAATGCCATTCCAGAAAATATGGAGCATTCCCATAAGGGGAAAGTTGCGAACTATTACAAGGGCCCATATACAGAGTTACCTTGAAATCAGGCAACCTTTTTTGAAGTTTGCTATGAAGGACCAAGGAGCTAATCCCCATCTCCATCTGCATCCCCATCCTGTTTGTCTCATTTTGGCCTATCCTCTCCACAGTAGATTTCATGTCGTTTTCTTGAATACGGACACAAAGATGCCCTTTCCCGTATTCCTTCTCTCTAACCCTGGTTAGAGCTGCTGCAAACGCCAATGAACATACGGTGTGATCTAGTGACCGGGGCCCAGGACTCAAAGGACGTTGGCTCTAATCCTAGCTCTTGTGGTGGGATCTTCTGCAGGTTGCTTCTTGTCTCTCTTCCTCTGTTTATTGTGTCCATTTGGGTTATGGCCTGTTCCTGCAGCCATTAGAATAGGGATCGAATGTGTGTACAGGCGGGGGGAACAGCCGTTAGAATAGGGATCGAATGTGTGTACAGGCGGGGGGAACAGCCGTTAGAATAGGGATCGAATGTGCGTACAGGCGGGGGGAACAGCCCTTAGAATAGGGATCGAATGTGCGTACAGGCAGGGGGAACAGTCGTTAGAATAGGGATCGAATGTGCACACAGGTGTGTGGGGGGAACAGCCATTAAAATAGGGATCGAATGTGCATACAGGCGGGGGGAACAGCCTGTTAGAATAGGGATCGAATGTGCGTACAGGCGGGGGGAACAGCCCTTAGAATAGGGATCGAATGTGCGTACAGGCAGGGGGAACAGTCGTTAGAATAGGGATCGAATGTGCATGCAGGCAGGGGGGGAACAGCCATTAGAATAGGGATCGAATGTGCACACAGGTGTGTGGGGGGAACAGCCATTAAAATAGGGATCGAATGTGCGTACAGGCGGGGGGAACAGCCGTTAGAATAGGGATCGAATGTGCGTACAGGCGGGGGGAACAGCTGTTAAAACAGGGATAGAATGTGCGTACAGGCAGGGGGAACAGCCGTTAGAATAGGGATCGAATGTGCATACAGGCGGGGGGGAACAACCGTTAGAATAGGGATAGAATGTGCACACAGGCCGGGGGAACAGCCGTCAAAACAGGGATAGAATGTGTGTACAGGCAGGGGGAAACAGTGACCTACGCTGGGAAATGGGAAAAGAACACCGAGGAGGCCAAAGGGAGAAGAAAGGAGCAGGAAGTGAAGCAGGACTGGGAGTGGGGCTGTAAGAGTTAGAGTGGTGGCCACCATATCCGTAAGCTTCTCCTAGCATCCCTAGGCACGATCAGCCTGTGGGAAACAACTTACATTTCACGGAGGCTTAATTCTCTTGGGTGAACAAGGTGAAATGACAACACACGTTGACAGAGAGCCCAGAGCAGCTCTCATGGCTGCGCGGCTCCTCCGAGCGAAAAGGAATAAGCGGAAAGGAAGCTATATATCCTGAAAAAAGTGAGATGTTCTTCTCCTTCTGCAGGGAATGCTAAGAACCTTTATTGCCTCCATTTTAACCTTCTAGGGCAGTGTCCCTTAAACTTTTTAAGACTGAGGAACACCTAACAATACTTTTTTTTTAAGAGGAACACCAAGGATTTTTTTTTGTTGAGCCAAAAAAAAAAAAAAAAAGTCGCCTGCCCCTTCAAGGGCAGCCATTTTGAACTCTGTTGTTCTCAGCACACCTCCGACTGTTCTAGGGCCATGTTTATACTAGGACAGTATTTCGAATTTACTAAGTTTGACTTCTGGGCACCCGATTTTATGCATTCGAAGTTCTGGGCCCTCACTGCGGGGAATCATCGAATGTCGTCCGAAGCAGGCTCTGTTAATGTGGACGCGCTACCTCAGACTCAGAGCCTCAGGGAGCGGCGGAGGGCCAATTAGTTCAAATTAGCTGTGCCGGAGCATCCACACGAACGTTATTTCAGACTCACACTTTCAGGAATAGCGTTACTCCTCAGGTAAAGCAGGACTACGGCGTTCGAATTCCACCGCCCCTTATTCTGGAATAACGGGCTTGGTAGTGTGGACACTCCACTTACAAATTCGACTTTGGGGGCTAATTTCAGACTCAGGTCCTAGTGTCGGCCAGGCCTATAGGAGCAAGAGGAGAGCCGTTGTTGTGGACTTGTGTTTCAAAAATGTGATGGCCTTTAAAGTGTTAAATGGGACATACATAAAAAGTACTGGGTTTAAAGAGCAATTAACTAATGGGCCCTCAAGATGCAAAACAAGGGGCTTTTCTCCCACCAGGTGGATTTGGTTAATGCTGATTTAGCATAATAAGGAGCTAGCATTCTCATCTTTGTTTATAACCTAATTTGCTGTGGATACTTTGTTTTGCTCCTGAGAAATTTGATATTTTCGGCTATCCGGAGAAAAAACAATGTCCTTGGATTGCATTCTGCGCTGTCCTCTGCACTGGACAATTTACATGAAAGTCTAGTTTTCCAGCTGAAATCTTTGCCCCTGGTTTTTCCTGGGTCCCCGTGCCCTGTGCTAGCAGACATGTGATTGCATTTAAGGGACAGTATGTTTTCATCTCAACGAACAACCCCCCAAACCCAGGCTCCCCTCCCCCCAGCCAGGCGCACACGCGATTTGAATATTTTATGTGTTTCATAAGCTTTTATGCCTCTACAAGAGAAGTGAATTTGCTGAGAGTTGAGCTGCGCTTCAGAGCTAGGAAGTAATTCAGGGTGAAGCCTGAATTAATCTCAGGTGGGAGAGAGATTTAAATTCAGGCGGCCAGCACGAATATCAAATGGGGAACTCTTTACAAAAATTTCAAATTGTAATATGCAAAAGCTTAACGAAAAGAACCCCCCGGGGGGCACTTTCCTCTGGAACATTTTGTTCCAAACACCCTCTCTTTGCCGTGACTTTTTTTTTTCAATTTCCAAACCCCTCCCTTTGCCATTTTAGATTTTTAAATGAAATCTTTCTGTTTGGGAAATGAAATTCTTTATTGCTGCAGGACTGTGGGGGGAGGGGACAGACCCATGCACCGGGTGGGGGGCGGTGTGGAGAACAGAGCCTGGGTCGGAACTTCAGCGAGCGGAGAGGTGGTGGATGGTGCCGGGGAAAACAAGGAATAATCGCTGCCACCAGGGCCCGCCTCCGCCTGTCTTCTGAGCATAGGCCACCCCAATCCAACCCCCAGGTACTAAACTGAGCACCAGACCAGGCTTTTGAGCCTTGCCAGAGCCGCTAGGAGCTGCTTCCTGACCCCCTCGGTTAGCCCTTGAATGGCCGAGTGAATCCCCTGCCCTTGTAATAGCGCCATAAACTGAAGGACAGCGGCCAAGCACGGGGACTTAACTTCACCTCCGCTCCTGGGTCAGGAGGGGTTAAACATCATGACAAACACCCCTGGGAATGGCTCCAGGGGGTCACCATGAACGGGGGGTCACCAAATGAAATGAATAGGTAGCAGGTTTAAAACAAACCAAAGGAAGTTTTTCTTCATGCAGCGCACAGTCAACCTGTGGAACTCCTTGCCAGAGGATGTTATGAAGGTCAGGATTTTAATAGGGTTCAAAAAGGAGCTAGGTACATTCATGGAGGTTAGGTCCATCAAAGCTTATTAGCCAGAATGGGTAGGGAGGGTGTCCCTGGCCTCTGTTTGTCAGAGGCTGGAAATGGGTAACAGGAGAGGGATCACTTGATGGTTCACTCCTTCTGGGGTACTTTGACCGTGGACTGACTGTCACCCTGCAGGAGGCCTCGGTGCTGGTGGGGGGTGACCTGAAGGGGCATGGCCGGAGGAGTGGGGGGGAAGGGGCAGCCTATAGCATTCGGTTCTGACTGGGCACTGGGACACGGCCTTGCTCTCTCAGGCCTAGCTGCTGTGAGCCCCCTGCCTGGGGCCGACTGGGCACTGTTCCTGGGACTGGCCCCTCAGGCATGTCCTTTGGAGGTGGTGGCAGCAATAGAGTGATCCGGAAGATCCCTTTCACGGGCCTGTGCCGCCCTCTGTCCCCTCTCTGCGGGGCTCTGGCTGGCGTGGGTCAGGCCACGCAGATCCTGTGGCAGGCTGGCGTGGCGCCGGACTGCTGCAGCCATGCGTGATTGGCTTGTGGGAAAATAGCTGCACCTCAGGCGCCTGCGAGGTAGCTGGGCTGGGGTGCCCCCGGGGGACAGTTTGAGGTGGGGCATGCGTGTGGGGCTCGGCCCCATGGGTATTTGTAAGGGGGCATTTTTCTGGGGCGGCTCTCCCGCTTTGCCTGGGCCAGCACCCTTGGGCCCTGGTGGTGGTCTCCTTTTAGAGCGCCATGGCCACGCAGCCCGTGGCTTTATGGGTACCGACCCCTCTGTCGGACGCGAGCCGTGAAGCTCCTCTGCGAGGCCGGGTCACAGTGGCGCAGGCTGGACCCTGCGCCGGGGCATGAGGGAACGGCGGCCCACCCTGTCTGGCCACAGCAGAGCTCGGCTCGTGGCTCCAGGTGTGCATGGTTGTAGGCCCGATATTCAGGTGTGGGTACCGGTGACCACCCACTTCTCGAAAGGACAGATCCCATCCTCCAGACACAACAGGGCAACAACCGCACAACCAAATGCGCTTTGAAACACACTGGCTCGCACTGCCGCCAGGGTCCTCCCAGCAGCCCGTCCACCTGGAGGTGTATTTTGTGTTGACATCCACAGGGGTTAGCACCACACAGGCCAGACTTTTTCCAGTGTCAGCTACAGCAGTAACAGGGGGACGGGGCTGGTATTGGTGACCGGGCTACAGTTGGCAACACCGTGTCGTATTGTTGCCTCTCACCCGGGCCAGGATGTGGAAGGAGGCGGGCTGGCAGGCTTGGTCTGTAGCCCCCCTGGCTAGTATGGGAAATAGGATCCTGCACTTTCTGAGGGCTGCCAGATTGCAGCTATGAGATGCTACGTTCCAAGTGTGTATGGTACCGACCTCGGTCGGTTTGTTGAGCGGTGATTTTGTCAGATTTACACGCCGGCTTGGGAGGCCGGGTGAGCTTCCGCTAAGCCCCCTTTGATGTTGACCTAACACTGCTTTTTTCCCCCACACTTGCCGTGACCTGGCATCATTGTGGTGTTTCTCTCCTGCGATAGCTTGGCATCCCTCAATACTGCGCTGAGCTAGCAGCGGGTTAAGAATGTCCTCCACTTCGGCAACAGAAAGAGATGTCTGGACGCAGGTCCTGTCAGACGTACAGTGAGGCTTCATGTATTTCTTTGAATCAGCAGCAGGAAGTCGGCAGGAGCGGGCCCGAGCATGGCCCTATGACATTCTTCAGTGCCAGAGAGGAAGAGGCAGCGTTACTTTAACAACAAGGCTGTTTTCTTATTCCAATAAAGCCTCTTGTTCAGTGTTCACAGAAAGCCTCTCTGTGATTCCTTATCATGGCACATTTTCCAGTGATTTTGTACTGCGAAGTCATTCAATCGGCTCTGTTTTTGATTTGAGATTGAAACCGCCTGTTTGTTGATTTCCGAGGGGGTGGGAAATCAACTTAACCCACGTGCGTGGGATGTTCTGTGGTATAATATTCCCTCCCCCCCCACCCCCGGAGTACCACTTCTTCCTCCGCGAGCCCCATTTAGATCAACCCGGAGCCTGCAAACCTGCTCCCAGGTCAGTGAACATGGTGACAGATGACATGCTATTAGCAGCTCTGTCAATTAATTAAAGGATACATTATGCTTATGAGGAGGAAATACAGAGGCACTCTAGATGGAGCGTCTCAATTAAGTCTTTAATTTAGATTTAATAAATGAGTTATCATATGTTAATAAAAGATCAATTAGTCGTTGAAAGAGCATTGATCCTGGTACAATATGTACATCAGGGAGACATCAAGTTGACATTGAAGTAACTGGAGATTGTCTGAACAACACATGTACAATTAGCTTGTTCATACAGTAGAACTGTAATGAATGCCGACACATTTCACTGGCATTAACCGGAGAGTGGAGGAAAGCGGTGATATCTCAGCACATTTCTGAGGTGGATTCCAGTCTTCCCAATGGACAGTGATAGATCTTCTCACAGACGTAGGTTAGTGAAGTCACAGCAAATGTGATTTAGAATCATAGAATGATAGAACACTAGAACTGGAAGGGACCTCAAGAGGCCATCGAGTCCAGTCCCCTGTCCTTACGACAGGACCAAGCACCATCTCGATCATCCCTGAAAAATTATCTATCCAACCTGCTCTTAAATATCTCCAATGATGGAGATTCCATAGCTCCCCAGCAATTTATTCCAGTGCTTAACCACCCTGAGAGGAAGTTTTTCCTAATGTCCAACCTAAACCTGCCTAGCTGCAATTTAAGCCCATTGCTTCTTGTCCTAACCTCAGAGGCCAAGGAGAACAATTTTTCTCTCACCTCCTTGTAATACCTTTTTAGGTCCTTGAAAACCGCTATCATGTCCCCTCTCTGTCTTGTCTTTTCTAAACTAAACAAGCCCAATTCTTTGAGGGTATGTCTACACTTGCAGCCTATTTCGGAATAGGGCTGCAAATGTAGGCATTCGGAATTGCAAATCAAGCCCAGGATTTAAATATCCCACGCTTGATTTGCATCTTCCAGGCCAGGCGCCATTTTTGAAATTTACAAGCCCGGAAAAACTGCCTGCGTCTACACGCGGCAGTGAAACGGGCGTTCGAAATAAAGCCTTATTTCGAACTACCTGTTATTCCTCCTGCAATGAGGTTTAACAGGTAGTTCAAAATAGGGCTTTATTTGAACGCCCGTTCACTGCCGCATGTAAACGGGCAGTTATTCGGGCTTGTAAATTTCAAAAATGGCGCCGGCGAAGATGCAAATCAAGCACGGGATAGTTAAATCCCGGGCTTGATTTGCAATTCCAAATGCCTACATTTGCAGCCCTATTCCGAAATAGGCTGCAAGTGTAGACATACCCTCAGTCTTCCCTCATAGCTCAGGTTTTCTAGACCTTTCATCATTTTTGTTGCTCTTCTCTGGGCCCTCTCCAAATCTTTCCTTATATGTGATGCCCAGAACTGGACACGACACTCCGAAGTTTGTAATGATAAAACTGACCAGCTTTTATCGTATCTTAAATGCTAGAAGATCTACCTGGTACTGCTCGGGTCCTTAACCCAAATGAGTTTTGTTTTTCTTCATTTAAATCATTGTTCAGGGGCAGGGCTGGGGAGGAGGGGTTCACTATGAAGGCTGCCCCAGTATGAGAGGACAACCCCAGACCTCTCTTACTGCAGCAGCTTGGGGCCAGGTGAGAAGCACCTCTCCATGGCTGCTACAGCTGCAGTGGGCACAGCTGGGGCAGGAGTGCATGTCTCCTGGCTGGGGGGACAGACAGACATACAGTCAGGCTCACAAACAGACAAACTCTCTGAAATATATAGTAGATAGCTGCCCCCTGCTGGCCCAATCGGGTTATAGCTGTCCTCATCCCCGTCTCTGCCTTCTTGCTGCCCCCCAGTGGTCATTCTATGGTATAGCTCCCCTTCTACCAGACCCCTCCCTTTTCATTTTGAATCGAATTCCAGGAACATCCCATTTTCCTGGCACAACCAATCCCTGACCTTGCTTTAGGTTATGATAAGAGGAAGTTGCCTACCATGGTGGTCCTAGCTCTTATCACTTAGGATAAGACAGACAGACGGACAGACAGACAGATAACATATATGGTGGGACATGCAACAAGCATGTTTGAAATGAATGAGATCAGCAGGTGTAATTTTGCTTGATCGTTCCATTGATCGAAAGAAATCTTCCCCAGGTTATGTCAGAGATCCCTAGTCTTCCTCAGGGATTCCTTCCTGTGCCTTCATCATCTGGAGCCGCTTTGAGATGGGAATTCTCAGCGACAGGAGTCTGGGCTAAATGGGAGCTTGCTGGGATCAAACATGGGGATTTCTATACACTTCTGGAGCTGTGCCGCCTTTCACCAGTGAAAGAGCTGTCCCTATATTTTGCCAAAGCCTTACTGTGAAGTGTCATGGATAATTTTGCAACCTGGTAAATACCATTTAGCGAGTACGTTGGTCTTTCACACAATAGCCTGCGTACTGTTGTCTCATGGCATGAATCTATGGGGAATGTTTGTTCTTTCCATCAGTGAACCTAGCTCAGGAATTCTTATAAACCTGCAGGGGGTCTGGGAGGGGAATCTGTTTTTCTTTGAATAGGGACATTTTAAGGGAAAACTGCAAATCATAAGTGAGTGAAATTGGAGCCTCCAACTCACGGTTTCCCATATGTGCGTAAGCATTCCTCTGCAGCGAATCCAGCTGAATATGGATGGCATCGTTTCATAGCGCCATCCTTTCCAGAGGAGAAAACGAGGGTTTTAAAGTGGCGACCTACAGCATACAAACGACGGGTTTAAAGGAAATCAACACGATGAGTTTGAATAGCATACATTTATAGAATAAAAGATTCCAGTCCCACCTCACTGTTTCTAATATCTTGCCACAGGGCAGGCGCTGTGTGTTCTAAAAGAAATTAAAACACTCCTTCTAACGACACACCAGGCAGTAACAATGGCAGAGTTAAGAAGGTTAGAAGACTTCGTTATCCCAGCAACATGAGTTAAAATGAGCAGGAAACACAGATAACGTAAGAAAGAGAGGAGGGGAAAAATAATACAGCCACAAGAGGAAAAATGCCAAGAGACGGAGAAAGAAAAGGAAAAGCCCTTGTTATTTGTTGTTTCAGTAGGTTGAATCTGATTTTATAGTCTCTGAAAGAGGCTAAAATATAATCTCCTTTGGTGAAATGTGTGTGTGAACGAAATGTGTCATCATCCGCACTCCTTCTGTGCTCTACAGCAGCACAAAAAAATTAACAGGGATATTCACACCGAACGGCAAAGGGAAACAAACAAGCTCCTATCGCAAGTCTAGGTTCTCATTCCATGTCTACAGTCCAGAGTTTTTTTCAGAAAAACTGATGTTTTTCTGAAAAAAAACTTGAGTTACGTCCACACTGCAATCACGTTCTGAAAGAAAATGGAAAGATCAGAGGGTTTTTCCGTCATTGGTAATCCTCTTTCTATGAGGAAGAAGCCTTTTTCCGAAAGAGGCTTTTTTCTCTTTCAGAAAAAGGCGTGTGTGGATGGGGAAGAGGGAGTTCTTTCGCAAGAAGAGGAAAGAGGAAAAAGCACAGGTGCCCTGGTGGCCACTCCGTCCATAATAATCACAGCTTATATGCAAGATAGCATCCATTCAGTGTAGACGCTATCTGGTGAAAAAGCAGAAGGCTTTTTCCATGTGCTTTTGCAGTGTGGATGCTCTCTTTCAGAAGAAGTTTTTCTGGAACACTGCATCTTTACCTTCTGGAACACTGCATCTTTACTTTGAAAGAGCTTATTTCGAAATTTGGCGCTGTCTACACAGCACCAATTTTTTTAAAAAGCGCTATTTTGACAAGTCCCTTAATCCTTGTGGAATGAGAATTACAGGGATGCCGGACTAGCGCGCCGCAGTTTCGAAAAATATTTCAAAATAACAGGCACGTTTAAAGACGTGGAATAGCTATTTCGGGATACTTCCTGTATCCCGAAATAGTGCTGCTGTCTAGACGTAGCCCAAGAGAAAGTCCTGGCCCCAAATTGCTTACAGTCTGAAAGGACTATACAGACAAATGGTGAGGGGGGAAAAAAAAGGCACATTAGACGCATTTTGCAGATGGGAAACTGAGTCAGAGTGTAAAAATGGCCTTGTTTGCCTGGCTTTCAACCATCAGCGACTCCACATCAGCATGGTGTAGCTCTCTAATGTAGACACGTTAAACCTCTATAGATACAATCCGCCCTGGTGCATCCCGCCTTGCTTTCAGGCTGGGGACGGATGTCTGTACCCAGGGCAAGTCCTGAGCAGAGACCAGGCTACAATAGCTAGTCACTGTCCAGCTAATCGGAGCTGCATTTACCTCAGGCGTGTGCCTTGTCCCCTCAGGGTCAGGTGACCAGCATGGGCGTGGCTATGTAAATGAGCTGGTGTTACGTTTGCATGGGGAGTAGCTATGTAAAAGCATTGAGGTAATAGTATGCGTGTGGCTATGCAAATGAGATGATGTAATGCAACGAGAGGACATTGGGAGGGGCGTAGTTATCGCAGAGTCTGTGTCAAGCCCATACCTGCCAGCATGTTCAGACACACTAAGCAGGATGAAAGTGCACGACATTCACGTCACTGGATAGGCAGCAATGGGCCATGTGGCTGCATGCACCTCTCCCTTGCTGTGGGAGTCTCAGCCCCACAAGGCTATGGGCAGGAAGTGGGGTTGGGAGATCCCAGTAGCCCAGGGAGCTGGTGATGGGGGAGGATGTCTGGCTAGGGCTGAGGAGGACACCTGATGGTGCATGGCAGAGATGAGAACGCATGTTCATCCTTACCGTTGGTATTTTCGGTCTCCTGAGCATTTCCCTCTGCCTCCTTGACAGCACATGTTCTGGGAGGTGAGTGCCTCTATTTTGGGGTGCTCAGACCAAGACGTCCAATCAGGGCCTGGTTTGCGGTCCACACTTTCTGTTATCAGGCCTCTTTACACTGTCTCGGATTGGGTGCCCAAAACGGCGCCCCTCCCACCTGAGCCGTGAGTTGTTTTGGAAGCTCTTGGCCATGTTTGGCACGGCACAGGGGTTCGAGAGCTGTGCACCCTCTCTGCTCTTCTGGGACCTCCCTTTCTGATGTGCGTTGCGATGGGCCTGCGGGGTAGCAGGAGAACAGCTCTGCCCCGGGCCCCGACTTCTGGTCGAGGATTTTGTTTGGCCTGGGAAAGCACAAGCTGCTGTTACATGGAGCCGGTTCTGATTCCCTGTCCCTTGACAACAACGCTTGCCTTTCCTTTTGGATGGGCTGGAGGAGAAACCGGGAGCCTTCTGTGAGCTTGGAGAGACACGCCAGGGATTTCCTAAGGGGAAACCCCACAATTGTCCCCCAAACAAGTCATTATTCCTTCTGTTATTTACCTTCTAGTACGGGGGTGGGGAACTTTTTTTGGGTCGGGGGGGGCCACTGACTCACAGTAAAAGTCACACAAGTGAGAAGCAAAAAAGCAGGGTCCAGGCTAGTAGATTTTGTGGGCTCCAGCCCCATCGGGACATGGCTGGGGAGAGGGGGTACTGGAGCACCAGCGTGGACTCCCCAGAACTGGGAGGGAGCCCTGAGCCTTGGGGACTGGATCCAGGCAAGTCGGGGGCTGCATCCGGCCTCTGGGCCTTAGGTCCCTCACCCCTGTTCTAGCAGTTACACATAATGAAAGAAGGACGCTAGCCTGGACCGTCTGCCATTTATAGATGGCTAAGCTCCTCTGTAACCATTCCCATTGCCAGCATTTGAGAAGCACCGAGCACCCGCAGCTCCAGTGGAAGGTGCCCCAGACAGGACAGCGCCCGGCCCTCAGTCGGCGTGCGGGTTACACAAGCATCGGCCACGAGGCTGCTCTCTGAGAACATTTCCTCCCTCCAGCTAAGCTGTTTGTTTAGGTTTTTATCTGCCCGTCTCTCTGGTGTCTCTCTCTGTGGAGGTTTCGGAGCAGGGATTGATTGATTTAATTGACGACTAGCTTTGTGTGGGAGGATTTTGTAATCCTCGCTATTTATCTTTGGCATAATTGCTGCATGTGTGCCGATTTCAGAGGAACCGTAAAATAAAACAACTAGAGAGCAAATCCCGGCCTCGCTGGGGCCACAGGCAGGCAGCTGGTTTGCACCTGCAGCCTCCACCTCTGTGCACCACTCGGGGTGACAGCTGCTGGTGGAATCCAGGAAGCTACAGGTGTCTCGGCACCACGGATGTCGGGAAGGGCCTCACCCAACGCCCATGCAAATTGCTCAAGTCATCTGGGCTGGCCCCTGAGACATACACAGACCTCCAGGGAGTCCGAGGGGCAAGCTGTGTATGGGGGGCTAACGGGGGTGGAGGGTTGATGACTCCTCCTGAAAGTGCCCACCCCCATATGTGGGAATAGCCTGCCCAGGGGACCGTACGGAGCACTGATATCGGGTTCACAGTGATCTCTCAGCTCCCACGAGAAATAGCTGGAGTTTACACTGACTCGGGGCCTGACCCAGCCAGGGGACAGACCCTCCTGTCCAAGGGGTCCCCATTGTTCCCAGGAAGTGTTGGAAGGACTCACACCAACCAGAGTTCCGGTGGAGGTAGGCGAGCGGTGGGACGCTTTTTTGGTTCTTTTACGATTTTTCATCTGTTTTCTCCAGAAAGCTTTCACCTTAAGGAGGACTGAGTTGGCTTCGAAAGAGCTATGCAGTGATTGCTGAGCGTGGGCCTCTGAAACAAAGCAGGCCAGCGAGGCAGTCTGATGTGCTGAGGGACACAGCATTGGCAGGGAATTGTGGGGCCTGGAAAAGTCCCCGAAAGAGACTTGGGTCTCCGCCCCAGGGAGGTGACAGCTGAGGAACCAGGAGCCTGGAGTGGGTGGCCTGGCTGGACCACGGACGGCGAATATAGGGGTCAGGAGTTAAAGATGTCAGGCACTGGGAAATCCATCTCATCTTTGGGAAAGTGGTTCCGTCCTTGGCGTTTAAAACGTGGGCCTCATTTCCCAATAAATGATTCTATGATACCAAGCTGGGAAGGGTTGCAAGTGCTTTGGAGGATAGGGGCATAATTCAAACTGATCTGGACAAACTGGAGAAATGGTCTGAGGTAAATAGGATGAAGTTTAATAAAGACAAATGGAAAGTGCTCCACTTAGGAAGGAACAATCCGTTTCACACATACAGAATGGGAAGCGACTGTCTAGGAAGGAGTACTGCTGAAAGGGATCTAGGGGTCATAGCAAACCACAAGCTAAACATGAGCCAACAGTGTGACGCTGTTGCAAAAAAAGCAAACGTGATTCTGGGAGGCATTCACAGGAGTGTTGTGAGCGAGACACGAGAAGTCATTCTTCCGCTCTACTCTGTGCTGATTGGGCCTCAAATGGAGTATTGTGTGCAATTCTGGGCACCACATTTGAGGAAAGATGTGGACAAATTAGAGAAGAGAAGAGCAACAAAAATGATTAAAGGTCTAGAGAACATGCACAGTGGCTACGTCTAGACGACAAAGAAAAGTAGGAAAAAGATATGCAAATTGCAAACCGCCATTTGCGTATCTTTTTCCGCTTTTCTTTCAAAAGAGGCTTTTCCAAAATTTGGCGTTTCTACACGGTGCCAAATTTTGAGGAACTCTGCTCTTTCGAGCCATCCCTTCTTCCTCATAAAATGAAGTTTACAGGGATGGTGAAAGAACACGTCCGCTTTTCCGAAATTATTTTCAGAAAAGTGGACACGTTCCTTAGACACGTGGCATTGCTTTTCCAGGATACCGGAGGTATCCTGGAAAAGTGCTGCAGTCTAGACGTAGCCTATGAAGCAAGGCTGAAGGAATTGGGCTTGTTTAGTTTGAAAAGGAGAAGACTGAGAGGGGACAGGATAGCAGTTTTCAGGTACCTAAAAGGGTGTCACAGGGAGGAGGGGGAAAATTGTTCTCCTTGGCGTCTGAGGCTAGGACAAGAAGCAATGGGCTTAAATTGCAGCAAGGCAGGTTTAGGTTGGACGTTAGGAAAAACTTCCTACCTGTCAGGCTGGTTAAACGCTGGAATAAATTGCCAAGGGAGGTTGTGGAATCTCCATCTCTGGAGATATTTAAGAGCAGGTTGGACAGACACCTGTCAGGGATGATCTAGACGGTGCTTGGTCCTGCCGTGAGGGCAGGGGACTGGACTCGATGACCTCTCCAGGTCCCATCCAATTCTAGTGTGCTAGGATTCTAGGATTCTAAACTTGTTCTGTCCTCTGTGTTTAAAACGTGGGCCTCATTTCCCGTTAAACTTCAACTTGCCGCCACTAGACGAGTGATTTCCCTAGTACAGAATAAGGAGAGAACTAGTCTCCGCTCCGCATAAAATACACAGAAACCATCGTGTGCCACTCCCAGGAGCAAAGCGAGTTACGCTCAGGGGCGCTTCAGTTCTGCCGTTTTGCGTTTGCAGCCTCCACCTCCCCTGTGCGAGGGATCCGCTCCCATTTCCCTGTCCCCCTATGCTGTTCTGCCAGAGCCGGAGCATGGAAACGCAGCTGAGGTGCTATAGTTTCCTGGCCACCCGCTAGGGGCTGCTGCTGCATTTGCAGAGGGGCCGGCCGCTGCCTCTGGCCCTGTGTGCTGCAGTCCCACCGCAGGAGAGCCCTGCGCTAGGAGCAGGGAGAGAAGTGGGTGGGCTGAGTCCTCCCACGCCAGCCCCCCTCTCTGCAGCTCGGCCAGGGCTGGGGCAGCAGCAAAGCAGGCAGAGCAGTGCCTGGGTCGGGGGCTGCTGGAACGTGCCCTGGGGAGATGGGGGGAGGTGGCATAACCCTTCCCTCCAGCAATTCACCACCTTTACGCCCCCGCCAGCCCTAGCTAGGCACCAAAGGAGACTGCACCCCACACCCATCTCTCTGCGACCACTCTCTGAAGGGCAGTCCCGGGGCATGGGCATGATCGGATCCGGGTGGGGGAACAGGAGGGGCTGCGGCACTTATGTGCTCCCCACCCGGCAGCGGCTCCTAAGCTGGGGGGTGCCAGGGTGTCTCCATGCGCTGCACCCCTCCGCCTCTCCCATTGGTTGCAGGAGCAATCAGGGCGGGGACAGCGCGCAGACATACCCTGTCCCCCAGGCCGCAGGGACGTGCCGGCAGCTGTGTGCAACGAGCAGGCAGGAAGCTGCGCTGGTGGCAGCGGTGGGGGTGATTTTAAATGGCCCGAAGTTGTCAGGTGGGCCGGGAGACGCACCAGGGAGTGGCCCAGGGGTGGCAGATGGGAGCTGGGCCTTTGGGCCAGGAATATTCCTGGAGCCTGGGTGCGACGGGGCCACGTGACTCGCCAACCCGGCGGGAGGAGACCCGATTTCATGGGCCATGCCGTGTTTTTCATGGCTGCACATTTGGCAAGGGCCCGAGCCATGCGGAATGCCCGTTATCTAGGCTACCATTGTAAGAGTTGGCCTGTGCGATCCCCCAGGCGTGTTCCCAGAGACGGGGATTCCAGAACAGCCAAAGCAGCAAGGCCAAACGGAGACAGGGCCCCGAGATTTCATGTGTGTCTGACAATTAGGGGGAAATGTCCCAGCGCCCCTCAGCGACTCAGACACCGAAGGCCCACGGAAAGGAACTGGAAGCACTAAGCCACGTAGGGGCCTTGGGAAATGTGCTTGTCGGCATTTCGGCCCAGAGCCTCAAAAGGATTTAGGAGCGCCGCTTCCACTGGCTTCAATAGGACGTCGGCGCCTAAATACCTTGGGGGGCCTGGGCCGTGAGGACTCACGCCTGTGACATCAGCGTGACAAAGGTCTCACTTCCAGGGAGGGGGAGAAACGGTAACTAAAACGAGAGGCCTTGTCCAAAGGGACAGGTAACTCGCTGGTTCTCTGCAGTTACAGAGGGGGGCTGCTTGTAACCGGGGAGGAGGGAGAAGCTGGGGGGTCTGCTCCATCCTCTACCTCCCCTCCCCCTCTCTTTCCCTCTGCCCCTCCAGCCCCAAAGGGGTGGAAGGTGCCTCTACTTCCCCTGGGCCCAGGCCACAGCCCCTCACCCCCAGGCTGCGAGGTGGGGTGGGGCCAGGCACCCCGTGGGTGCGTGGGAGGCTCAGCATCACCACAGCCCTCTCTGGATGGCTCTGCCGCCGGCTCAGCCTCCCCCAGCTCCCGGGTGTCTGCTTCTCGGCCCAGGTGGGGTCGGGCCCGGTGGAGCCGGCGCTGGTACCAGGCGCCTCCCCGGCCGGCTGGGGGCCTGGCGTGCACACTCTGAACAGCCGCGGGGCAGGCTGGGGCGCCGCGGGAGAGCCCCCCGGGCAGGGGGACCATAGAAACCCGCTGGGGCTGCACTTAATGAAGCCAGTCGGGGCTGCCAGCACCACCTGCCCTTCCCACTCTCAGTGGCCGTGGACAGGCCTGTCAGGAGCCGCAGGAAGTGAACCAGCGCATTGGGCAGCTTGATTGAGAGCCTGGCTGCCCGGGCCTGTGGGTCAGGATGGATGGGCGTTGGCACAGCCGGGGCTGGGGGGAGAGCCCAGCTCTGTGGGTTTGTGTTAAGGGCATTGGGGGGCTGGGGGTCAGGATGGATGGGCGTTGGCACAGCCGGGGCTGGGGGGAGAGCCCAGCTCTGTGGGTTTGTGTTAAGGGCATTGGGGGGCTGGGGTCAGGATGGATGGGCGTTGGCACAGCCGGGGCTGGGGGGAGAGCCCAGCTCTGTGGGTTTGTGTTAAGGGCATTGGGGGGCTGGGGGTCAGGCCTGAGGGGCGTTGGCTGACTTGAGGACTGGTGGATCCCAGGGGTGGAACTGGGCTGGGGCCGTGGGTCGGGAGTGAATGGCCCCTGCAGCGCTGTGGGGGGCTGGGGGCTGCCCTCAGTAGGGCGGCTGGGAGAGGGTGAGGGTGTATGCCAGCCAGGGACTGAAACAGAGCAGCTCCCCCGGGCTGGCAGAGAGGGGGAGGCAGCGGGTCGCTAGGCCTCAGCGCCAGGCAGACTCCAGCAGGGAGGAAGAGGGCTGTGTGGGGAGAAGTTCTATTCCTGTTCTGTGGGGTGGGCTGGGATTATGTAGGGCGGGAGGTCTGGGTAGCTGGGTAGGCCTCCATCCTTTCTCACTGGCACTGGAACAAACGCCAGTCGCTCTGCTGTTGTCTCACCCTGACTTTGTGTGACATCTGACTCTAGACCATAACAGATGCCATTTATTTGGGCTCGCTTTTGGATTTTGTGCTTTGGGTGTGGGGATGAAGGTTAGGGGGTGGGTTCAGGATGAAGAGGATACTTTTTTCATCCAAAAGTCAGCACTCAAAGGGGAGGTAACTTCACAGGTACCATGAGTGGGGAGGGAAGGCAGATGTTCATAGAGGAGATGGAGGGATTGTCCGTCTGGGGTGTTGGGTGGTGGTGGTGTTTCCAGAAGGCAGGTCTGTTGGCACTTCTGGGCAGCTGAGTCTGCCCCAGGGGAAAGTTTGGAGAGCGAGCTTCAAGGTGAGCCGCAGCGGGGGCCGGGGAGTTTGTCGGGTCCCACGTTGGCATGACACAGTGCGACGTGAGGGCTGACGGTGGTTTGGGTTCGTTATCTCAGGCAGTGAGTGATGGCGGGAAGGGAGCTGTCACGTTACCTCCCACCTCCCTTCTCCTTCTCTGGCCTGGAGGCCCCCACCTGAGGGCAGGACGTGGCTCCAAGAGGGTTGACGCCGCCAGTGATTGGGCTCCACAGGGCTCTGCCAGTGGCCTGGTCCTGGAGCAGTGGCAGCCGTGGCGTGCAGGATCCTCCAGCTCCTGTGCGCTCATCGGGCCTGGTTCGCCTGGCGCCGGTGAGAGAGGCCACCCAGGGACCGAGCTCTGCGCTGGGGCAGTCGGAGGGCCAGGCCGTTTGCTGGGCGCGTGGGGCTGGACCAGCGTGCTGGCAAAGGAGCTTGTGTCGACATTGTGGCCTCAGATCAAGGGGTGGGCTGGATTACGGGGTCCATCCCCAACATAAGTTGATGCCCCAAGGAACTGTTCCAGCAGCCAGGGTAGCTGGTGCCCGGAGGTCTCCCAACCATGTCCTCTAGGCCACTCAGCAGACACTTCTTTACCACAGCAATGCCTGTGATGCCTCGGGAGGCACCTAGCTCCATGGCTGGTAAGTGCTGGAACGTGGCCCCTGGGGCCATTGTTCTGGCAGAGGGTAGGTGGAGGAGGCACCAGCCAGCCCCTCGCTCCAGAGAGAGTAGCTTGGGGCTGAGGATCTCGCCCGCGTTGGCTGTTGAGAAGTGGCGGCGACAGAGCTCTGGCACCGCCGTGGCATCTCGGACGCCCTCGCCCCATCCATGTGGTTCTAGCCTGGGTGCAGGAAGAGCCTTTGCTGGCCTCCTGCGAGTGATGGAGGAGGATCCCGGGTGCATGCTGGTTCTTTGCCCTATGCACGGCCTCCAGTGAGGCAGCCGTGACCTGGGGCTGGCGCCCGGGGCTCAGAGCAGGGCTCGCTCTGCAGTGGCTCTGCTCTGGTCTGGCTGGCTGTGATCACGGCCGGATCCCCTGCTTTGCTTCACCTGCTTACGGAGCTGCTGGGAGCACTGGGAAGGGGCCAGGATCCAGGATGACTTTGCCCCGCAGTGGTCACCAGGGCGGTCGCGCTCTCCCACGTAAGGCTGCCCACACAGTGGAAGGACGGACCCGGGGCAAGAAGGCTCGGAGCAGGGCTCACTGCCTGAGGTTCTGTCTGGGTAAGGCCAAGAGGACGCAGGGGGAATAACAAGGAGGAACCGCTGATGTCACATCACCCCCGCTGCTCCAGCGGTAGCTGCGATTTCAGGGTAAGGCCAGACAGGCTCGCTGGGAGCCCGTCTAGCCTGAGCGCCGGCAGAGCCCAGGCTGGCCCGTTTCACCCAGGGGAGGCGACACGCTGGCGAGTGCACTAGAGCAAGAGATATGCCAGGTTAGAGGCCTAGCGAGACCTGAGGCCACTCCAGGGTGTGTTGTGGCAGCCTGAGCTCCGAATGCGCAGTGGGGAGAAAGGGGAGACTGTGCCGGTCGTGAGGAGCCCTGGCCCTTTCCGTGTGCTGGGGACGGAGGGGAAGCAGGCAGGGAGATCTGAAAGAAGCGGCTGTGAGGATTGGCTGGGTGTCTCCCTGGAGTGGGCAATACGACTCGCTTTGATCACGTGCGTTGGTTGGTTCCCCCGGCTCCCCCTAGAGTCCCTCCAATTGCTCCAAGTGGAAATATGGATGGGTGTGTGGGCGAGGCTGTTGGACTGAGACCCGTCAAGCCCAAACTGGTGTGGTTCTTGAGGCCAGGTCTACCCTGGCGGAGAAAATTAATGCAAGAGACACAACTCCAGCTATGTGAATCGCGAAGCTGGCGTCGATGCCCCTTGCACCAATTTTCTGGGGCGGCCCCCTCGTGGAAGGTCGGCGGGAGAAATGCTCCCATCAACTTCCCTTACGCTTCACAACAGCGAGGAGTACTGGTGCCCTCGGCGTTCGATTTATCGGGTCTTTCCTAGACCCGCTTAATCAAACCCCGGAGGATAGAGCGCCAGAGCTTCCATCCTCCAGCAAGTAGGATGAGACTGGCCTGAGACTGGGAACCAGCTATGTCTGAAGGAGGGGGAAGGGCAGGTGTGGCAATATCTGACTTGCCCTTCACCCATCCACGCACACAGGACTACTGCAATAGCTCTGCACTTCTGCCAGCAGAAACTTAAAGAGAGAGAGAGAGAGAGCATACTTATCAAGTGGCTTGGACCGTAGCCGATTTGAAATATTACTAACCTTGCATTTTCAAATTTGATGCACAACAACCAAGATGCTAATACTTTCCTTAGTTTAGAAAAAAAAAATCCTTTCACCCATCTCTTCTAGCCGAAGATTAGGAGAGAAGCTTTAAGAAGATTTAAAAAAAAAATCAACTTCTGAGCAGCGGAAAAAATGGTTTGTGATTCAGGGGCTCCGGGCAATTCATCATGGAAATTGGGTTTCTTAGCGACATCATGTGAATCCTTTCGGCCCTGTCAACTTTTTAATACATTACATTGAGAATGTAAATCGTGTTGGTGAGGGGAAAAGAAGAGGGGAAAAAAAAGAGAGAGAGAGAGAAAAGAAAGCTTCCTCATTTTGGGTTTAGAGGGGAGGATGCTCGAGGCCTGTAATTCATATTAACTAAATAATAAAAAAGCCCTCCATAAATATACAGATATGTATATACACCTAGGATGGGAGGGGGGCAGGGAAGCGAATGAGACAGAACAGCACTGAAATGCTTTTCTCCTTTCGAAGGGTGAGTGTTCGAAGGAGGGGCTCGGCCCAGCGGTTTCATTTGCTTTAGTTTTGGATTATTTGATTTTTACTGCCTGTTCCGTCCAAAAGCAACGTGGAACGAGCGTTTCTGAGGCGTCCGACTCCAGAGAACCTAGAAGTGGACAGGCCACGATGTTCTGACAAAAATGAGGTCCTGGACTCCCGGGCCTTCGTGTGGCTTGGCCATTCCCGGGTCCTTTTGCGTGGAGGTGCCTCTCATTTTGGTCACTTCCACGACCCCGTTGGGGTTGGTGGATGGGAATGGAAAAAGCTCCCGTTGGGCTGCCTGCCGACGAGGCGCTTGGACAGGGAGCCAGCCAGGAATTTCTGACAGGAATTCTCCCTCCACCCTTTGATGGGGGAACCTGCCACTAAGTTTACTCCCTGAAGGTAATATCCCCCCTCCCTTCCCGCCGTGGCAGTGCAAGGCCCATGTGGCATTTGAGCCGCACTTAAGCCTTCAAAATAAGGCTTCGTCAATGCACTGGCTTTATGCTGGCTCGGCGCATTATTCACCACTAATGCTCTTACTCCAGCCAGTTGCTTTCTGCTCCTCACCTCAGCACTTTGAACTCCGGCTTTATTCCCAGCACCAGTCAGGTGGGACTGACGGCATTTCAGACAAGAACGGGACCAAGCACAGAGGCCTTGACTTTAAAGGGGTCTCCCTCTGTGCCCCTTTTTCGCAATACTTTGGGAGCATATCTGACAAGAGAGGAGGCCGGGAAGAAAAGCAAAGGAAAATGGCTTCTTTCAGACTGGATTTTGCTCTGACAAGGCCTGGTGTGGTTCTGGGCATGCTCTGAATAGCCAGGAGAGTTTCTGCAAGCACATGATGGAGATGAAAGGAGCAAAAAGCTGTGATTGCCGCAGCAGCTTGACCACACCTGGGAAAACCGGGGGAAATTGAGTTTAATTTCCTATTAAAGTGTCAAGTGGTGCAAACCTCTCTGAATTTGTCCTCTGAAAATACTGCAGTGATTCTGCAGGATGCTCAGTTCTGGTCATCCTCTCTGGGGCTGCGCCTACGCTGCCGGACAAAGTCGAATCAAGCTACGCAACTTCAGCGACGTCAATTGCGTAGCTGAAGTCGAAGTAGCTTAACTCGGCTTTCGGCGCTGTCCGCACAGCCGGAAGTCGAAGGACGAACGCTCTTCCTTCGACTGCCCTTACTCCTCGTGAAATGAGGGTTACAGAAGTCGGAATAAGAAGCCCGTTATTTCAAAATTATTTCGAAATAACAGGTTTGCTGTGTTGGCGCGCACTCTGTTATTTCGAAATAATGAGAGTTATTTTAAAATAAGCGTGCAGTGTAGACATAGCCTGGGAGGATACAGCAGAAATAAAATGGCTCGGAGAAAAGCAATGAGACTTTTCCAGGCCTCTGTAGCAAATCCCATATGAACAGAGATGGCCAAGGCTGGGATTGTTGACCTTAGAGAGGAGACAAATAAGAGGGATTGTGATTGAGGTATACAAAATAATGAAGGGCTGATTCATGTCACTCTTCCATGCAACAGAAGGACTAAGGGGCATTCAATGACACTGGAGACTGGCACATTCCATCTGATCAAATAAAATATCTGAGTCTGTGGAACTCACCGACACAGGATTCCAAAAAGTGTTGGACATTTATATGGATAACAAGAATGTCCATATTTATACTAATACAGATTTTAAAAACAAAACTGAGCTTTGGAAGGCTCTAAAGTCTCCTGGCATGAAGCAATCTCTAACTGATAGGGGCTGGAAAGGAACTTTAAGATATCACAACTGTCTTCTGCAGGTTTCTTGTACCTTCTGAAGCAGCTGGTGCTAGGAGACACTGCACGGCCTTATCTTTCCCGTGTGCAGACGCCTGTTTTATCTTGTCTTTGAGGTAGGACGGGATTTCCACATCAGCAACCACCCAACCGCTGTCAAGACTCCTTTCCCAACGAAATCACTTTCCTGCCCCCAACCACATGTGTAATGACATAGTAGGAGAGAATAAGGGTTGTAATGTATTTATTGTTACCTTGGGAGATGTCATGCTGCCATGTCAGCCAAGGTTTGAACTCACTGTCTAGGCTAACCCTTCTGACGACTCCCATCACGGTTTGTTAACCTAGGGCTTGAGTGTCTGCGCTCATTGGGTTAGGAGTTGTTGACCCCCTGGGTCCCAACCTAGCGTCTACACTGCATCATGTGGGCCTAAATTCAGCCATCCATATCCCAGACTTGCCAGCACCCTCCCAAAACGTGGCTGCGCTAGCCCATTCATGGTGCAGTGACTGTCCGCCAAACTGGACTGGGAGTGTAGGATATAATGGCAGACTCCCCCAAACATGAGTCCAATGGGGCTGTGTCTGCACTGCAAAGTAATTGGGTTTGCACCCTGGGTCCTGGATTGAATCAAACTAGACCCCTTCACTCAGTGTGGACATACCTTCTGAGTCCCAGTTCTGCCTCAGTTGGGAGGGATGTGCCTGTTACCTGGGTGCCACCCCAGCTATTGGTTGTGTTTGGTTTTATAGGTGCTATCTTGTCTTTTGCATCAACCATGCCTCCTTGTGTCACACCTAATCCTAACCCTAACCCTAAATTTTCATACCAGTCCTTGAATACAGGTATAAAACTAAAAGCCTTGCCTCGCTACGAAGTATGTTTAATTAAGTGCATTTCAAAAATACAAACCGCCCTGAAAACCAGACACATCAGCCTTAAACCGCATTTATATTTGGGTTCAGGATCTCTGTGTTCCTTTTAGTTTTTCATCCTGACTCATATTAGACTTCCACCTAAGGACATCATTCCTCCCCATCCTGGCTAATAAGCATGGCTGGACCTAACCGCCATGAATTTATCTAGTTCTTTTTTGAAACCTGGTAAAGTCCTGGTCTTCACAACATCCTCTGGCAAGGAGTTCCACAGGTTGACTGTGCGCTGCATGAAGAAAAAATTCCTTTTGTTTGTTTTAAACCTGCTTGCCTATTCATTTCATTTGGTGACCCCCCTCGTTCAAATGTTATGGAAACAAGTTAATAACTTTTCCTTATTCACTTTCTCCACACCACTCATGATTTTATAGACCTCTATCACATCTGCCCTTAGTCTCCTCTCTTCTAAGCTGAAAAGTCCCAGTCTTTTTAATCACTCTTCATATGGCAGCCGTTCCAAACCCCTCATCATTTTTGTTGCCCTTTTCTGAACTTTTTTCAATGTCAAAATACCTTTTTTAAGATGAGGTGACCACATCCACACGCAGTATTCAAGATGCAGGCATAACATGGATTTATACAGAGGCTATACGATATTCTCTGTCTTATTCGCTATCTCTTTTTTTAATGATTCCTAACATTCTGCTTGCTTTTTTGACTGCCGCTGCACGTTGAGTGGATGTTTTCAGAGAACAGTCCCCAAGGACTCCAAGACTGGTGCAATTCAGGGTAGCATCAGGGACACCAGGAGCGGAAATTGGCCAGTTGATTTTTATCGGGAACTCTGCCGTTAGCTACACAGGTAAAATACCCAGCTCTGCAGGTTAGCATATATAGTACAGGGGAAAACACAGGTACAAGGTACTTGGCTGGTCTCTAAGAATGTACACAGACTGTATGTGGTGGACTGTTTGGAACAGGTATTTGGTACTAAGTTATAAAAATAGCGTGGGGGTATTCCCAGGAAGATCGGTGCATGCCTAGACAATGCAGAAGCTTCAAAGGGGTAGCCGAGTTAGTCTATAACTGGAAAAACTTAAAAAACAAGGAATAGTCTAGCAGCACCTTACAGACTGACAAAACATGTAGATGGTATCATGAGCTTTCGTGGCCACAGCCCACTTCTTCAGATGACTGGAGTTATTAAAAGTCCAGTTTCTAAATAAATAGGGTATGTGGGGGAGAGGGAAGGAAAAAAGGAAAAAAACGGGGAAGAAATAGTCAATTAGAGTGTCCATGCTCATGATGCTGATAGAGAAGGTACTAATTGTTCTAAGTGTTTGGTTTTTTAGCTTCAGAGGGGTAGCCGAGTTAGTCTGTAACTGGAAAAACTTAAAAAACAACAAATAGTGTTGCAGCACCTTAGAGACTAACAACAGATGTAGATGGTATCACGAGCTTTCTTGGGAACCATCCACTTCTTCAGATGAATATTAGGATGTAGCGTGCCAGTCGTCCAATGTCTTTATTCATACCTCTGTGATAGGAATCAGACTTGTAAATGAAGTTAAGACTTCCCTGTGTATTTGGCTTGTGGAATTGGCTTGAAACAAGACGGTGACTTTGAGATCCATTAATGAGTGCCCTGGCAGGTTAAAATGTTCCCCAACAAGTTTCTGTGTGTTGCCTTTTCGGATATCTGATTTGTGTCCATTAATCCTTTCCCGTACAGACTGTCCAGTTTGGCCAATATCCACGGCAGAGGGGCATTGCTGGCACTTGCTGGCATAGATCACATTGGTGGATGTGCAGTTAAACGAGTCTTTGATGTGGTGGTTATGTGGCTAGGTCCTGTGATGATGTCGCTGGAATAGACGTGATCTATTCCAAGTCTTGACTGCGGTTGGGTGGTTGCTGATGTGGAATCCCCGACGTGATCATTCTGCTCCGATATGCATTCGGGCCTGGCGTATCCAGGATCCAAGTGAGAGCCGCCCTTGCGAAACATCGCTCTGATTGACGCAGCCCCCACCAGGCACGCCTGGCACTGTACAAACAGATGCCTTGTGGCAGAAGACACTCACCAAGGTCTCAGTCCTGCAAAGAGGAACCCCGAGGAATGGGACCTGGCTGAGATTCGGGCTCGTGGAGAGCCATCGGAAATAATGAAAGGTGCACAAAGTGAAAGGAGCAACCAGGATCTTGCAAGGTCCTGCAAGGTGAAACTGAAACAAGAGCCTGTCTCAAAGAACCTCAGGAGAGCAACACCCAGAGCAATTAAGAACATCTACAGGCTTCAGCAAACAGCGCAGCAAGCTAACTGGTATTCCGTTCGTGGACAGACGTGACCCTAAATGGGGACCTACACCTAATCAAGGTGTATTTAATAAAGGTATTTAAAAAAGGGATAGAGAATAAGACAGAGAACATCATATTGCCTCTGTTTAAATCCATGGTATGCTCACATCTTGAATCCTGAGTACAGATGTGGTCGCCTCATCTCAAAAAAGATATATTGGCATTGGAAAAGGTTCAGAGAAGGGCAACAAAAATGATGAGGGGTTTGGAACGGCTGCCGTATGAAGAGAAATTAAAAAGACTGGGACTTTTCAGCTTAGAAAAGAGGAGACCAAGGCGGGGATGTGATAGAGGTCTATAAAAACATGACTGGTGTGGAGACAGCGAATAAGGAAAAGTTATTTACTTGTTCCCATAACATAAGAACTAGGGGTCACCAAATGAAATGAATAGGGAGCAGGTTTAAAACAAACAAAAGGACATTTTCCTTCACACAGCGCACAGTCAACCTGTGGAACTCCTTGCCAGAGGATGTTGTGAAGACCAGGACTTTAACAGGATTCAAAAAAGAACTAGATAAATTCATGGAGGGTAGGTGTCCTTAGCCTCTGTTTGTCAGGGGCTGGAAATGGATGACAGGGGAGGGATCATTGGATGATTCTCTGTTCTGTTCAGTCCCTCTGGGCATCTGGCCTTGGCCACTGTCGGCAGACAGGACACGGGGTTAGATGGACCTTTGGTCTGACCCAGTCTGGCTGCTTTTATGTTCCTATTTGCCAGGCTCTGCTCCCATTGTGTTGGGGGACTGGGTCTAAAAAGAGGAAATTCACACTTATTTAAAATGAAAACTCTTTCCTCTGGCTGAGAAGCACGGTTACTTGTGTATTAGCTAAGCTGGAACCCAAATTCCCACCCGTCAGTGAGGTATCCTGCACCTGATGGACCCATTCAGGCCGTGAGACAAGGGGCAAGTGCCTGCATGTTAGTGCATCTCGTGTTTCAAAGAGGCCTTGGCCAGTGCTTTCCCCACGGGTAAGCAGGCCGTTCCGAAGGGAGTGAACGGAGCTGCAAAGTGCAGAAGGGGATTGCTTTCCATGGGAGATAATCAGACGTCAGGAATCTGAACTCACCCTGTCTACACTTTAGTTGAGTGCTGGCCGAATCGGGTGCTCTGCACGCCGGATCAGGGGGTGTTTAATCGTGATGTGGATATCGAGTTCAGGCTGGAGTGTGGCTCTGGGACCCTTTCCCTCGCCGCATTCGCTCGCACCCAAGACCACACAAAGGTCATTTTTGGTGGTAACAGTGAAATCATGGGGCTTGCCTACACGACGGGCTACACAGGCACCGCTGCGATCGGTGCAGCAGGCATCGATTTAGCAGGTCTGGTGAAGATGCAGTAAGATGATAGGAGAGCGTCTCCTGTTGACACAGAGTGGTGTGGACAGCACTTAAGTCGACGTAAGTTACGTCAACGTACCTCGCTGAAGTAGCATCGCTTAAATCGCCGTACATCGCTAGCACGGACTAAACCCTTTCAAGCACGTCCACTGTCAACAGCCCTTTATCAATCTGAGCTTTTTCCAGTTTGCCTGTCAATGCCAATAGTTAAGAAGCTTTGATTTAGAAATTGGCCTGATGGTTTCTTACAGGATTTGCCATGTTTCCTCACTCCAGCGGGGATGGACATCCTGTAGGGTAAGAAGAGTGTAGTGCAGTATCTGGAGTATTGCATCCAGTTCTGGGCCCCCCACTACAGAAAGGATGTGGACACATTGGAGAGGGTCCAGCGGAGGGTGACCGAAATGATTAGGGGGCGGGAGCACATGACCTATGAGGAGAGGCTGAGGGATCTGGGCTTATTTAGTCTGCAGAAGAGAAGAGTGAGGGGGGATTTGATAGCAGCCTTCAACTTCCTGAAGGAGGGTTCCAAAGAGGATGGAGAGAGGCTGTTCACATAAGTGATGGATCGCAGAATGAGGAGCAATGGTCTCGAGTTACAATGGGGGAGGTCTAGGTTGGATATTAGGAGAAACTATTTCCCTAAGGAGGTGGTGGAATTTCCATCCCTAGAAGTTTTTAAGTCTCGGCTTGACAAAGCCCTGGATGGGTTGATTTAGTTGGGATTGGTCCTGCCTAGGGCAGGGGCTGGACTTGATGACCTCCTGAGGTCTCTTCCAGCCCTATAATTCTATGATTCTAAGGGCCTTTTGGGCAGTATTTTTGCCCTGCATACACGCTGGTGGCATGAAACAGCCACAGAAACAACCTTCACAAGGACTCTCCCTAAAAATAAAAACAAGTTAAGAAGCAGATCCACAGATCCACATAGGTATAAAAGATACCGAAATCCCTTCAACCCGGAGTTTAATCCAGTTCTTCGGGTACAAACCCTGATCTTCTCCAAAGCCTTTCTCCCTAGACGTCCACTCTTAGCTACTGAGCAAGAAATTGGGGAAATCAGCCGGAGTTAACCTTCTTTTTGCAGAAGGGAGTTCTCCTGCATCCTGTCTCATGCTGTTCACATTGTTTCATATATTTCAAGGGAGAAGAGGCCATGAGATCACCTAGTCTGACTTCCTATCTCATCTAGGACATAGCAGTCCAGGTGGTTACTCTGTGTTCACACCAACATTTGGCTAACACATCTTCTAGAAAGGCCCCCAGTCTGGATTGGAAGACCTTAAAAATGGAGAATCCACTAGTGTATTCCAATGATTAATAATCCTTACTCTTAAAACAATTGCACCTTATTTTGTGTTTGTGTTTGGGTAGGTACCTGGTGTTTTCTCCCTGAACACGCTGCTTCTCAGCCTCACTGTAAATAGTTGGGTGGGAGACGGGGGAGAAGAAACAGTAGGTACGGTTTTCAAAAGTGACTACAGAGCACATGATCCTGGGAAAGTCTCTGGGACGTTGGCTCCTAAGTCACTTGGGTGCACCCATTAGCTCAACTTTCAAGTTTCAAAACCAGCCTTAAACTTCCACCTGGGTATTCTCCTGGCCTGGCACCAGTCCCAGGATTGGGACCTTAGTTCCAGTGTGAGTTCTGGGCAAAGTTTCAGGCCAGTTGTTTTTCACCGACTCTGTTCTCTCATCCCTAATTGCCACCTGTGTAGGTCTTGGAAATGAATTACAAGGACTGTCAGAACCGTACCACCCATAATTAAGTGCTTGAGTGTATATATATGTAAGGAGGACTCTGTGGCAATGTTTTTGTTTAACTTAATTAGGACATCATTCAGACACCTGGACTTATGCCTGAGTTTGTGTATGTGTGTGTGTGTGTGTGTGTATTTGGTAGTCATTTAGCTTTGAGTCAGATTCCCAAGTGAAATAAACAAAAGGCTAATTGCTTTTGGATTTTAATTACCAGTGAAATACCCAGGTTCATTATATGAGTCATATTTTATAGGTGGTTAAAGGACACCATTTGGTAAATGACAAATTCTCAGCTGACAACTGCAGTGCTTAAACCAACATAATTTGGTGCGATAGGCTTCCAAAGACAGCAGTCGCATTCATTTGCTAAATCCCTGAGTTTTGTTGCAGAATGTAATTTCAAGACTCAAGTGCCTCCTAAACATGATATAATTAAACATACCTAAAAACATGTTTTTTTTTAAAACCTCTGACAAATAGCTGTGGAAGGACTTTATAATCCAGGGTGTTCGAAAATGTCTTTTGAATTCCCTTGAACAGTTACATTTCTGTTTTAGCACTGATGGCTCCATAGAATCCTATTAAATGCATAATCTTAAAAGGATTCTTCACACAAAATGACTCATTCAACCTTTACAAAAATATCCTTTCTCATATCTACCTTTTTTTAAGGCACTGATCCTGCAAATGCTTCTATATGCACGTAACTTTGAGCAGTTTCATTAATTTAAAGGAGTTTCTTACTCCCTTTTTAATTTTCTACCCCCTGTCCTCCCCATCCCTCTCTTTTCCATCTGAAGTCTCATTTGCAATATCATGGTATCAGATTCTTTTTGAAGCAAAGTAAAAATTCAAAGCAGGAATTTTTGAGAGCTTGTGACAAAAGGACCCTTATTCGCTTTTGGTAAAGTTATCTGACTTTTTTTGTAAACGTACCATATCAAGAATTATTGGGGTAAAGCTCTAGAGCATCCGAGTATTTTTGAGAAGGTGAGAGAGCTAATTCCAATGCGGTTCCTTTCAAAGCTCTCGACTCCTGAGAACTGGTTGATTCTGATGAGGAGTTTGTGAACTTCTTCCTGGAGCATCTCTTACAGAATTTGTAAATTTTGTGGAGCAAGAAGTTGAGTACAGGGAAATATGAAGGTCTACAGATGCTACCACTGCAGTTTATACGCACCATAATTTTGATCCAGACTATTACAAATTCTGTCGCTGTAACTTGAAGCTCCTTTGTGTTGTAAAAGCTAATTGGCAGGCAAGGAAGGGGGTAGAAACCTGAAACCACCTTGCGGACAGAGGAGAGTGGAGCTAATAGGGTTTCTCTGTTTCAAACTCAAGTGCTGGGGCATTTGGACAAAGTCAGGAGAGAGAGAGACTTGGCACTTTGCTTACAGTATGTGTCAGTTGCCAGAGAGAAAAGGAAGGAAAGAATTGCTTAGACTCATAGATTACTAGGACTGGAAGGGACCTCGAGAGGTCATCAAGTCCAGTCCCCTGCCCTCACGGCAGGACTAAGCACCGTCTAGATCATCCCTGATAGATGTTTGTCCAACCTGCTCTTAAATATCTCCAGAGATGGAGATTCCACAACCTCCCTTGGCAATTTATTCCATTGTTTGACCACCCTGACAGGAAGCTTTTCCTAATGTCCAACCTAAATCTCCCTTGCTGCAATTTAAGCCCATTGCTTCTTGTCCTAACCTCAGGAACCAAGGAGAACAATTTTTCTCCCTCGTCCTTGTGACACCCTTTTAGATACCTGAAAACCGCTCTCATGTCCCCTCTCAGTCTTCTCCTTTCCAGACTAAGCAAGCCCATTTTTTTCAGTCTTCCCTCATAGGTCATGTCTTTTAGACCTTTAATCATTTTTGTTGCTCTTCTCTGGACCCTCTTCAGTTTCTCCACATCTTTCCAGAAATGTGGTGCCCAGAACTGGACCAGTTCTTGGGATGAAGTTGAAATGCCCAGAGCTTCTGGAAAAGAAAAACTGCCTGAATGCTGTTTTTGTTCTTGCAAAGAGGACTTCTGTCCAATAATGTAAATGAAAAGATTATGCCATGTCCCTGATTTCTCATCCAAATGGAAACTGACATGCAAAGGCTCAAGATACTGCTGGGCCATTGGGGAAATGAAATGCTTGACTTTGATCCTCCTCTAACTTTGCCAGAACTAAGTCCCACTTGAAATAGGTTGGAGAATTTGTGATCAAATTTCTAATTCACCTGACAATGTGTTTTAAGGTGCTGCAGCTAGAGAAAGGAGAGTTTTTCCCTCTCTCCTTTAACATTTTTCCAGCTGTTTGTGGAATGGGATTACTCGGCATTAGGAAGTGTGGTTGTAGCCACGCCAGTCCCGGGATGTTAGAGAGACCCAGTTTATGAGGTTACATCTGGATCAACTTCTGGTAGTGAGAGAAATAAACTTTTGAGCTGCAGAGAGCTCTTCTTCAGCAGAAGCTGGGCCAATAAAATATAGCCTCTCCCGTGCTTTGGCTTTCTGATAACTCTGAATTGGCATGGTTGGGCCCAGGCTTCATGGCTGTTTAGTCTGCTGATAATTGGAAAGAGGGGTGCCTTTTACTCACTTTTTTGGGGGGGAAGGAAGGAGTTGGGTGCAGAACGTTGTAGAGATTAATGAGCAAGTCTCTGGCCTGGGCTTTACAGGAGTCGGACTAGATCAGTGCTTCTCAACATACTTCCCCCCGTTGGCCACGTATGCAGCTCTCTGTGTCATGTGGGCCGCATCCACACAATATATATACTACTTGCATGGCTGGAGGATGTCACAGGGGCCGCAGCTGTGTGCTGATTGGTCTGACAGCGGATGTCACATGGGCCGCAGCTGTGTGCTGATTGGCCTGCTAACGGATGTCACATGGGCCACAGCGGTATGCTGATTGGCCTGCCGGCAGATGTCACATGGGCTGCAGCTGTGTGCTGATTGGCTTGCCAGTGGGTGCAGAACCACTGGGCTAGATGGTCACTGTGGTCCCTTCTGGCCTGGGAATGGATGTGAATTTTCACATGCTTCGTGAAGAACGGGGGGCTGCCGTGTGACTGCACTGTGCGATGCACAGAGACCAGAGGCCAAGTTGTATTCCCTGCCTCTAGCGTCTTTCTTATGCATTTTGCCCCTGGGCTAGCCCGAGTGAGCCCTTTGGGGCCCGTGCCCAACCCAGGAGCAGAGGCAGGAGCTTGGGATCCCCTAGTATGCTCCATAAGGATTAAAAAAGCCGTAGCTGTTTCTGTGTCTCCAAAGATGGAGGGTCGCTATCACTCATCTCCCAAAAACTGGGGAAGGGGGAGGCAGTGTTGGTGGAGCAAGAAGCATGGCTCCTCTCCTAGGCCAGCTGCTCCAAAAGAGAGAGACATTTCAACTGACAACGCCTAATCGGCAGCCGGGAGGGAGGGTCCATCCATCCGTGTCTGGCACTAGGCACGGTGGTTATTGCCCGGGAAAGCTGTCAGATACCTGAGGCTCTCTGCATTCATCACTGAAACAAAAGCATGGGAGGCTGGAATTTGTCAGCACTCACTAGATGGCAATCATGCCCCCTCTTTGTGGGCTGAGCGCCACTGCCAGCGCCCTGTGTCGCAGCTCAGAAGTGGCGACCCGGGTGAGTCTCTTTCATTTCTCTGGGGAGGAATCTGGCCCATTTGCCCCATGGATTGCATTGCCTGGTGGCTCATGGCACCCTTGCTATGAAGAAGTAGGGGTCACCAAATGAAATGAATAGGCAGCAGGTTTAAAACAAACAAAAGGAAGTTTTCCTTCACACAGTGCACAGTCAACCTGTGGAACTCCTTGCCGGAGGATGTAGTGAAGGCTAGGACTGTAACAGAGTTCAAAGAGAACTAGATAAATCCATGGAGGATAGGTCCATCAGTGGCTATTAGCCAGGATGGGTAGGAATGGTGTCCCTAGCCTCTGTTTGTCAGAGGCTGGAAATGGATGACAGGGGAGGGTTCACTTAATGGTTTCCTGTTCTGTTCACTCCCTCTGGGGAACCTAGCATTGGCCACTGTGGGCAGACAGGACACTGGGCTAGATGGCCCTTTGGTCTGTCCCCATCGGGCTGTTCTTATGAATCCATAGCTCCTAAGGTCTCTGACATTTGGAGAGTGTATCCTTTCGAAATACTACACTTCATCCATCAAGGGGATGCAGACATGGGGTGGGTGCTGGGGTTTTATGTGGCTGCCTGCTCTGGCAAGCCAGGAAAGGCCACGTGGCAGATGTTTCTGTGACTCAGAGACTTTCCCCACCACTGTGTGGAAGTTTATTAACTAGGGCATTGAAATATGGGCCAGCATGAAAGCTGAACCTTGTGCTGAGCCCCTGTATCTGCCCCTCTCCCCCCTTTCTGCTCTTCTTGGTCACCTCCTGGCTGCTTTACGAGTGAGACTCTCACGAAGTATGGTGATGGAGGCCATTTAGAACTTGCAGATGGGACTTTTCAGCTTAGAAAAGAGGAGACTAAGAGGGGGATAGGCTAGAGGTCTATAAAATCATGACTGGTGTGGAGAAAGTGAATAAGGAAAAGTTATTTACTTGTTCCCATAACATAATGACTGGGCGTAGGGGGTTGTCACCAAATGAAATTAAGGAAGCAAGTTTAAAACAAACCAAAGGAAGTATTTCTTCATGCAGAGCACAGTCAACCTGTGGAACTCCTTGCCAGAGGATGCTGTGAAGATCAGGACTTTAGCAGGGTTCATAAAAAAGCTAGATAGATTCATGGAGGTTAGGTCCATCAATGGCTATTAGCCAGGATGGGTAGAATGGTGTCCCTAGCCTCTGTCTGTCTGGAAATGGGTGACAGGAGAGGGATCACGTGAGGATTACCTGTTGTGTTCCCTCCCTCTGGGGCATCTGGTGTTGGCCACTGTCGGCAGTCAGGACACTGGGCTGGATGGACCTTTGGTGTGACTCAGTACGGCCGTTCTTATGTTCTTATGATTCTCAACCCTGGCCCAATCAGCACACAGCTGCGGCCCACGTGACAGCCGCAGGGCCATACAGGCAGTATATAGACTGCGTGGCAGCAGCCTGGGTAACATACAGAAAGCTGCCCACACAGCCCACAGTGGTAACCAGGTTGAGAATGACTAACAGGTTGAGAACGACTAACGACGAGGCAGAGTTCATAGCCCGCGGGGGGAGGGGACGCACTGAAGCCTGCGTTGACTATCAATGTGCTGGGCATGGCTTGTGGAATCAGTAGCATCCGGTCTGTAGCCAGCTGATAGGATTCCGAACGTGGATCTGGTCTGGGGAACGGCGATATTCTGCAGATCTGGCAGAAGACTTCATAACTGCGCTCCTCTCCTGCTGAGACACTGGATTTCTGCTGCAGCGTGCCAGCCCCGAGGGTAAGAAAGGTAATTTTGATGGGCGGGTGGGTGGGGGAATCTGAGGGAGCTGTTGGTTAACATTTATAGCATTGAAAGGCCTCAGCCGGTTTGGGTCCCGTTGGTGCTCGTTGCTGGCCAAACACAGAGGGAGTGAAGTCTCTGCTCCGTGAGCCGAAAAGTCACGAGGTAAACGGTGGGATGAGACGATCCAACCAGCCGGGCCGGTGAGGCAGAGGCAATAAACCTAGTGTAATGTGAGTGCGATGGGTACTCGCTCCGTAGCAGTGCTCGCCACCTGATGCCTGGTCCGGCAGCAGTTGGAATAATAAATGATCCATGTTTGCGAAAGTAATTGGAAAACAGCAACACCCTGGAGAATAGCGCCGGAAGCTCATTTCTGAGCGCCTGAGCCGAGCCGGCGCTTCCCTGCCTCAGCAATGGCCGATGGCATCGGTCATCGCTAAGATCGTTGAGCAAACCAATTTGTTCTTGCCGGCTGGCGTCTCTGCGTGTGAATTCTTCTGTCCCTTTGGATGGGAGCGCTACAAGGGGCGACGTGGATGAGTCTCTCTGCCGGAAGGCGGGAGAGCCGCGGGAAAGCAAACCACAGCGGTGGGATGCCAATGGCCCCTTGGGGGCCCTCCGGCTCAGGTGGTACTTTCCAACTTGCGGATTTATCTCTTCCGCTGAGGTGCCTTTAAGGATGTGCAGAGCACAAGACTCGCTCATTCTGGGAAACATCCGGGCCAGTGTGAGGCTGTTTCTTGGGGTCTGAGCAGAGCCAGTGCTCAGGAAAGCAGGAAGCTGGGCCTCATCTGAGTGGGGCATCCCAGTAGGACTCTCTTGAGTGTCACTTCTCTACTTCCTAGGTCTTCTGAGGAGACAACACAGAGCAGCATTGACCACTTCCTCCATCCTCTGAGGGGACCACACAGAGCAGTGTCGACCACTTCATCCATCCTCTGAGGGGACCACACAGAGCAGTGTCGACCACTTCCTACATCCTCTGAGGGGACCACACAGAGCAGCGTTGACCACTTCCTACATCCTCTGAGGGGACCACACAGAGCAGCGTTGACCACTTCCTAGGTCCTCTGAGGACACAACACAGAGCAGTGTCGACCACTTCCTACATCCTCTGAGGGGACAACACAGAGCAGCGTTGACCACTTCCTACGTCCTCTGAGGGGACAACACAGAGCAGCGTTGACCACTTCCTACATCCTCTGAGGGGACAACACAGAGCAGCGTTGACCACTTCCTATATCCTCTGAGGGGACAACACAGAGCAGCGTTGACCACTTCCTACGTCCTCTGAGGGGACAACACAGAGCAGCGTTGACCACTTCCTACATCCTCTGAGGGGACAACACAGAGCAGTGTCGACCACTTCCTAGGTCCTCTGAGGACACAACACAGAGCAGCGTTGACCACTTCCTAGGTCCTCTGAGGACACAACACAGAGCAGCGTTGACCACTTCCTAGGTCCTCTGAGGGGACAACACAGAGCAGCGTTGACCGCTTCCTACAGAGCAGTGTTGACCACTTCCTGAAAGTATACCTCCTTTATAACCCTGTATACCTTGTTTTACGAGGCATAAGGGATCTATCGGAAAAGGCTTTCTTTAGCGATAGATCAGCATCTAGACTGCTGCTTTTCTCCGACAAAGCTCCGTGACGAAAAAAAAGCGGTGGCCATTTTTATGCTAATGAAGCACAGGATATTTAAATCCCTGCTTCATTAGCAATTTTGACCTGCCTAATCTGCATCCCTCTGCTGGCAGAGGGGTGCAGTCTAGACATACCCCAGGTTACCAGAAGAATATCGTGTGTTAAAGCTAGCATGCTTTTGTTATCCTTTCCACCACAGCTAGGGTGCATCTACACTGCGCCATAGGTCGAAATAAGGTAGGCAATTTGAGCTACGCAATACCTCATTTAGAAAATAGCTTATTTTTAAATTTGGCGCTGTCTACAAAGTACTTATTTTGAAATAAATTTCTATTCTGAACCGTGCCTTACTCCTTGTGGAATGAGGTTACAAGGACGTCGAAATAACAGGCTTGCTCAAGAGACGCAGAATATAGCGGGAAATAGCGCTGCAGTGTAGATGTAGCTACAGGTCTTGGGCAGCCCTAACCTGTTGGATTGAATTGCAGATGGCTTTGAGGTTCCCCAAAATGAGCGGCTCTTATGCTCACCATCACCCTCCTGCTCTCGGTGACCATTATCTAGCCCCACTGGTGCTCCCCAGAGTCACCAGCCCCCAGTACTCAAAATGAGGAAGTGGGTTTAGAAATCACAAGCTTGGTTTGGAAAAAAAATCACGAGATTAAAAATGGAACCGAGAAACTGGCAGATGAGCAAGTGCCAAATGCCCTAGATGATAGGTGCTGTCAACCGCAGAACCTCCCAAAAGATTAAGCTTAATAAACAAAGTAAAAATCAGCATGGAAACAGCGTATGCAGATAGGTAAATGGTATAATTTTGTTTTCTCACAGCTTTAGATTTCTATGATGTCTGCTAGTCTGCAAGAGCAACTGCCATTTTGCTAGGCAGAGTTGCTGCAGCATGTTAAAGAGGAGACGTGCACTTTCATGGAGACTTCAGGTTAATTTTTTCTGAAGAAAAAGTAAGTCATATTGAAATTAAATTATCATTCCTTGCTTATTAAAATATAACATGGAAACTTGGAAAATCCCATGATGACCTTTTCCCTAGATAGCTATAGAAAAGGGAAGAATGATGGAAATGACTATAACTAGAAGTTAAAAAAATGTATGACATTGATAAGGGAAGCTAAAGATATCCATGAAATAGCTTTGACGAACAGGGTTTAGGACAATAAGAAGGAATTTTTAATGTATCAAGAACTGAGTCAATTAGAAAAACTTTGATGAAACAGTTTTCGGTCAAAAAATGCAGTTCCATCAAAAGCCCTCATGAAAAAAGGGAAACGTTCTAAAGTATATTGGACATTATAATATACAATAAAGTCAAAATTGAAATGTTTTGATCAGTCTGAAACAATTATTTTCCTGAAATGTTCTTTCATGTCTTTTACATTTCTGAATTTTGTTTCAGATTGGAGTTTCCATTCTCAGCACAGCTCTAATCAGGAACAAAAGGAATCTAAACAAGTATAAATCCATTACCAGATGGGAATATGAAAATGGTCAGTGTTGCAGAAAAGGAAAAAGTGTTTCGTATATATATCTTTGTATCTGAACCTACCTAGAGGATTTATTAATGTCATATGATGATGAAATATTTTCTATTCCAATTTTAATTAACGATAGATGTTTGTTCTACTAGTAATAGTTCAGCTAGTAAAACTAAAACAGTTTAAATTAGCAAACAGTTTGAATAATTGCACCCATAACCTTTTAAAACGTTAATCAAGGAGCTCTTTGCCTTGATGGTTTTAATAACGGTTTGAAAACTGATGAAATTCCAGAGGATTGGGTGAAAGTCAAAGTTTAGTCAAATAGGATGAGCTGTATATTTCTAGGTCAGTTAATCTGAAATCAATTCCAGGCAAAATACTGTTACAAAACACTCAATAAAGGATTAGAGGATGGAAATATTATTAATGCCAATTAGAATGGTTTCCTGAAAAATAAGTCCTATCAGATGTTATATAATTTGCTAAGAAGTTTACAAGTCTCGATGATAAAGCTAACTGTGTTGATATAATCTGCATAGACTTCTGTGAGATGTTTGACTAGAGCTATTTTTCCCTCTCTACAGAAAATTTAGTTTTCCACCAAAACACTGAAAACTGAAATATTTAGATTCTAAAATGGTGCTGTGGAGCCTTCATGGTTGGACTACACTTCCCATGATGCACCACAGTCTCATCTCTTCATAAAGGGAGGCAGAACATCATGGCAGTGAAATTGGATGGCCATGATGCTTCATGGGAGAGTCAATGGGGAGTCTGGCCTATAGAGAAAAGTGGGGGCATGAGACCTTTGAACTACAACTCTTTTGAAGCCCCACAACCACATTTCCGAATACAAATATTTTGGTTTTCAGATGAAATATTTAAAGTTTTGGTTCAAACTGATTTTTTTTTTGTTTTGGGCCATTTTCTTTTACAATGAAAAGTTGAAATTTTCAGCAACAAGGAGTCACTTTTGTGGAAAAAAAATTTAGTGGAAACCTAATTTTCCATAGAAAAATAGGTGCGATGGCATTTTTTGACCAGCCGTTTAGTAACACATAGCATCCTGATTAAAAAAAAGAGCAGTTATATAAATTAATCTGGCCCATATGAAATAGACTGAAAACGATCTGACTCATCTCGAAACAGAATAGGGAATGGGGAGTGCTTCTAGTGGAACCCCTCTAGTTCTTGATGTAACACTTCAATATTTTTATCAATGACATAAAAGACAATACAGACTCCTGGCTTATAACATTTGTAGACATAGTAATGATGAGGACATATCACTGATACAGAGCAACCCGGATCGCTTGGCAATCCAGACATGATCAAACAACATACGCTTGAATTTCGTCATATGGAAGATCGAAGGTTTTGGAACAAAGAAGACTGGACATATTTATGGGACTGGGAATAAGATCTTGGAAAGCAGGGAATCTGAAAATGCTTTAGGGATCAATGTAGATAGTCCATTTAATATGTGCTCATCATTATAATACTGTGGCAAAAAATAGCATATTATTTGCATGTTTAAACAGAAAATACTGAGTAGGACCAAGGAGGCCACATACAGTTGGTGAGACCACGACTTTGTCCAGTTCTGGTGTCCACATGTTCAGATGAATATCGAGACACTGAAGAGCGCGCACAAAAAAGCCACCTGAGGCGTAGAAAACACACCTTCCAGTGTGGAGACGTAACCTCAATATGTTGAGCTCCTTAGCAAAGAGAAGGTCAAGAGCTGAAGTGGTGGTGGCCCATCAGTACCGACATGGGGAGAAGACACCTGAGACTAGAGGGATCTTTGATCTCGTAGGTTCTCGGAATAAGTAGAACACAAGTGGTGGCTCGTGGCTCCTGCATGTGACCACCAAGCAGCTTGGAGTCCTTGTCTGAAGTTAAAACTCGGGGGTCAGCAGTGATGGGTTGATACATCCCACCACTTTCTTCTCGGGGTTTCACCCTCCTCGTGAGATACTCAGAGAAATAGCAGCTCAGCTAATAAAAGACTGACAACCGAAGCCATTTCCTGGGTATGGGGTTACACTGGGCGTCTTGCTTACGACGATAAAAGCAGAGAGACTCTGCTCTCTCCATGTGATCTATGGGGGTACGTCTACACCACGGCGTTATTTTGGAGTAACGGCCGTTATTCCGAAATAACATAGAGCACATATACACTACTAGCCTTTATTTCAAAATAATGTTGAGCAGGAGGACTTCTGACTCTGACTCATGGTAGCCCTCATTTCACGAGGCATTAGGGAAGTCGAAGGAAGAGTGTTCTTCCTTCGACTTCCTGCTGTGCAGACAGCGCTGAAAGCCAGATTAAGCTATTTCAACTTCCGCCACGCAATTGACGTTGCTGACGTGGCGTCACTGAATTCGACTTTAGCCCTGCAGTGTACATGTGCCCTTGGCGACTTCCTGGACTGAGCAAAGTGGCTTTGCCTCCAGGTGATTTAAGGACCTTTCGTTAGTGTGGAAAAAAAAACAGCCCAGAAATAATGAGGCTGTGGTAGCTAAGCACATCAATGAATTCACGAGCAGTTTCTTCCTTCCTTTCTCTCCAGTTCTTCCTTTTGTCTTTCCCCCTCTTTTACGTTTCTCTTTTCCTCCCTTTCTGTGTCTCTTTCCTTCTTGGCGTCTCTTCTATCTGTTCTTTCTTGCCTGCGTCAGCCTCTCTTGCCACAAATCAAACTCATTAGGCGCTCCAGAGAGACCCTTGCCAATGGCCTCTCGTTGTGAACTGGCTGGCATTTTTTTTTTTAATCTGCAGTGTTCCACATTATAGGGCCATTGATTTAATAGTCCACCATGAATTTTACTGCCTGTCAAACAACAGCACAATTATTTTGAGTTCTGTTGAGGAAAAGCTTGACACTCCAGCTTCGAGCCCATCCCACTTTTCACCAGAGGGATCCCGTTGCCAGAGGACGCTTGGCTATCACCTCGTCGGCATGATATTTCTGGAGCTTGTGTTAATCTGGCGTCACGGTGCTGGAACTCATTAGCGGCCAGTCTGCTGTAGCAATACCCACGAAGACCCATAACTTATGGAGATTCCCAGCTGTTTGAATCTGGCCCCGGTAAGAATAACTCATAGCTCCAACAGTTCATTGGCCTATGAGTCATTTTTGCTATCAGTCCTGTGTCTGCAGCCCTGATCCTGCAGGGTGCTCAGAACCCTGGGCACCCGTCACATCTTCCACCCCAGCTGGTATCCGAACGGCACAGGCATGTGCTGGCAAAAATGGGCCGCACAAGAGACAGCGGGTTTTCCACATACGCTTCCCAGCAATGTACAGACAGCTGCGTTCAGCCCATGTCAACACACCGCAGAGCCTTGCTCAATACACCATGTGGGTTGTGTCTTCATCTGAAAAGCCAATCAGATCAAAGCATGCTTTCCCTATTGCCTGACAGTACTTTGCTGAATGACTGTTGTTTGCACCACCCCATCGGCGGTGCTAGGCACTGTACGTACACATAGAAACATAGAATCATAGACTCCTAGGGATGGAAGAGACCTCAGGAGTCATCGAGTCCAGCGCCCTTCCCAAAGCAGGACCAACCCCAACTCAATCATCCCAGCCAGAGCTTTATCAAGCCAGGACTTACGTAAGAACGGCCACACTGGGTCAGCCCGAAGGTCCCTCTAGCCCAGTGTCCTGTCTGCCCACAGTGGCCAATACAGATGCCCCAGAGGGAGTGAACAGAACAGGTGATCCTCACATGATCCCTCCCCTGTCATTCCATTTCCACTTAAAACCTCTAGGGATGGAGATTCCACCCCCTCCCTAAGTAACCCATCCCTGTGCTTCACCGTCCTCCTAGGGCAATAGTTTTTCCTAATATCCAACCTAGACCTCCCCCCACTGCAACTTGAGAAAATGCTCCTTGTTCTGCCATCTGCCACCACTGAGAACAGCCTCTCTCCATCCTCTCTGGAACTCCCAGGTAGTTGAAGGCTGCTATCAAATCCCCCCTCACGCTTCTCTTCCACAGACTAAATATGCTCAAACTTTTGCTTGCATGGTCTTTAACCAGAGACGATCGATGGCAATTTTGCAGTGATTTGGATAAACTCTTTCTGAGAGATCAACCAATTCTTGTAGTCTACTTTTATCATGTGGCATCCCCCGACCAGTTGCTGATGAAGCTAAGGAAAGGAAGCAGCAGCTAATGGACTTTAGGCTCTGTGTCAGCCCTGCTGACAGATTTCAGCCAAAGCCCCACAAAGATCAGGGTATTATGACAGGGTCAGAGCAGGAGGCTATAAAAAAGTAGTGGAGGGGAGATGTATAAGCCTCATACTGAGGAGGTCTCTGTTCCCAGAGTAACAGGGCGGGGCTGGTTTAGAGCCCACAGGGGCAATCGGGGGCAGTGGAACACCTGGGGCTAATTGACCAGGCCTGCAGAGTCAGGCCAGCCTGGGCTAATTAGGACACGTAGGGGTAATTAAGAAAACCAGTTCAGACTGGCTATAAAAGAAGCTTTGCCTGCAATTGGGGCATGCGTGTAGCTGAGAGGATGGAGGAAGGTGCCTCTGGGAGTAGGAGGAAAGGAGACAACAACTGAACACTAGGAGGATGAACCAGAGAGAAGGAAGGGGCTGGAGAAGGTGTGGGGAAGTAGCCCAGGGGACTTGGAGCTGTATTCTAGCAGGTGTCCGGGATTCACACAGGCAGCTAGTATCACACGGTCCTGGGCGGGGACCCAGAGTAGAGGGTGGGCCTGAGTTCCCCCCACACCCACCTCTCCATTTCTACTTGAGGAAAAGGACTGGGGAGTTTATTCCCCATTTTACCATATAATGGCCAAGGATGAAAAGAGCTCAATAAACGGCAAACTAAAGCCGTGGGCGTGGTGCCTAAAACTGTGGGTTGCTGGGAGCCTGGGAGGCAAGCAAAATCCACCAGGAAGTGCAGGCCGCAGCGAGTTTTCATAGGAGCTTTGTCACAATATGGAAACAATACTAACTGCATTTTCTCCAATTTCTCTTGCCATTAACATCGGCATTTCCACAGCAAAATCTACATATGGGACACGTCCAGCCCTCTTAATTAGCTGCATTAACACAGGTCCTACAATTGAAGAGTCCTTCTTCTGCTGTTATATAGATCTCTTGGTTTCTGTTATTTCCACTCCCATTCATCTGATGACGTGGGTTTTGCCCAGGAAAGCTCACAATTCTCAATATTTTGTTTGTCTCTAACGTGCCCCAAACCTCCTTGTTTTTAATACTAAATGCAGTTCATGAGAATTCTCTTTGTTGAACTGGCTTTAAGGCCGAAGAAGAAATTGATACCGCAACTTAAAGAAAGGGGCCAAAAATTGTAGTTTAAACCCCCCAAATAGAATATTATTGGAAATTCCAAAGTAAGATTCAACTTTAAAACATATGTAGCTAAGCTTCTCTAAGTAGCTTAACTCTGCCTTCAAGGACCCCTCCAAGCAGAATCTTCATTCAGGCAAGAAATCTAACCGAAGGACGTTAAAGAGGAGATAACCTATATGCAAATGTGTTGCTCTTGTCAGCTGTGCCTAACTTGTCAGCTGTGACTAGAGGTGGCTAACTTGTCAGCTGTGACTCAATCTAGTTGGTATCTGGGGGGATCATGTGCAAAGTAACACTTGCTTAGTAACTGACTGGTGGTATTATTTAAGGAAGTGCTTCATAGGAAGTTACCTCTTTGAGGAAATATCCACCTGGAAAGCAAGCAGTGGCTATGATTTCAAATGTCCACAAAGACTGCATGCTTCTTTAAGTCTCTAGGCACTAAGTTTACAGCTGATAAAAGAAAACACTTTTTTTTCCCACGTAGAATACGAGAATCGTAGAACTGGTAGGGATCTCGGGAGGTGATCAAGTCCAGTCCCCTGCGCTGAGGCGGGACTCCGTACTATCAAGACCATCCCTGACAGGTGTTTGTCTAACCTGTTCTTAAAAAAATCTCTGATGGAGATTCCACCACCTCCTAGTTAATTTATTTCAGTGCTTACTGACCCTTATCGTTGGGAAGTTTTTCTGAACGTCTAACGGAATCTCCCTTGCTGCAGTTTAAGCCCATTTCCTATTGTTCTGTCCTCTGTAGTTAATTAGAACAATTTATCATCCTCTTCTTTACAACAACCTTTACATACTGGAAGAATGCTACCATATGCCCCTTCAGCCATCTCTTCTCCAAACTAAAGAGACCCAGGTTTTTTCAGTCTTTCTGAAGAGGTCATGTTTTCAAGATCTTTTACCATTTTTGCAGCTCTCTTCTGGACTTCCTCCAATTTGTCCAGATCTTTCCTTCGGTGTGGTGCCCAGAACTGGACACAATATTCCAGCTGAAGGCTTATCATTGCTGCATCATACTTCCTGTGTCTTGTTACAACACGCTTTCTAATACATCTCAGAATGAAGTTTGCTTTCTTTGAAACAGAACGATATCATTGACTTCAGATGTAGCTTGTGATCTACTGTACTCTTTCCTAGACAGTCATTTCCCATTTTGTATGCATGTAATTGATTATTCCTTCCTAAGTGGAATGTCCTTATTGAATTTCTTCCTATTTGTTTCAGAGCATTTCTCCAGTTTGTCAAGATCATTTTGAATTCTAACCCTGTCCCCCAAAGTGCTTGCAATCCCTCCCAGTGCGGGATTGTCTGCAAACTTTATAAGTGTACTTTATGCCATTACCCAAATAACTTCTGAAAGATACTAGAAGACTTACCTGGTGTTGCTCGGGTCCTTCAGGGCATGGAGCTGGTGTGTGGGGGCTGTAGGAAGCAGGGCAGGGGGCTGGGAGGTGTGAGGGTCCCATCGCAAGGTATGTGGGAGGCTCCGGGCAGGCAGGGTGCAGGATTCAGGGCAGAGGGTGGGGAGCATGAGACAGCATCCATGCCATCTTGGCTAACAGCCATTGATGGACCTATCTCCTCTGATTTTATCTAGTTCTTTTTTTTTAATCCAGTTACAGTCGTGGCCTTCACAACATCCTCTGGCAAGGAGTTCCACAGATTGCCTGTTATGTGAAGAAATACTTTCTTTTGTTTGTTTTAATCCGATTAATTTCATTTGGTGACCCTAATTCTTAAGAACAGAAGAACATAAGAACAGCCATACTGGGGCAGACCAACTGTCCATCTAGCCCAGTATCCTGCCTGCTGACAGTGGCCAATACCAGATGCCCCAGAGAGAGGGAACACAACACGGGTAATCCTCACGTGATCCCTCCCATCACCCATTTCCAGACAAACAGAGTATTAGGGACACCATTACTATCCATCCTGGCTAATAAGTATTGATGGACCTAACCTCCATGAATTTATCTAGCTCTTTTCTGAACCCTGTCCTAGCCTTTACCACATCCTCTGGCAAGGAGTTCCACAGGTTGAGTGAAGAAAAACGTCCTTTTGTTTGTTTTAAACCAGTTTAAAATTCTTGTGTTATGGGAAGGAGTAAATAACGCTTCTGTATTCACTTTGTCTACACCAGTCATGATTTTATGGGCCTCGGCCATATCCTGCCTTAGTCGACCCTTTTCCAAGCAAAAAAGTCCCAGTTGTATGAATTTGTCCTTATAAGGAAGTTGTTCCATATCCCTGCTCATTTTTGTTGCCCTTTTCTGTACCTTTTCCAATTATATCCTTTTTGAGATGGGTGCAACCACATACTCACAAAGTATTCAACATGTGAGTGTACCATGAATGCACATCAAGGTAATATTAACTGGATGTCGCATTATAAAGCCAGCCTTCCCTGCCTTTAACACCTCATATTTACATCAAAAGCTAAGTATGGGACACTTCCATCCCACTTAATTAGCCTCATTAGCATTGGTCCTACAATTGACGGGTATTTTTCCCCCTTCCTTTCCCTGTTATAAAATACAGGTTGAACCTCTCTAGTACAGAACTTTCTGCTCTGGAAACATCCGTGGTCTGGAATGATTTTAGTTACCTTGATGTCCACTTATCTTGGATGTGGCCAAGTTTCCCGTGGTCCCATAAAGTTGTTTACAGCCACCATTCCTGGCTCTTGGTGTTCTGTTGTGTTAGTTAGCTCTAATTTACTCCCTAAATGTCCCCTAGCAGCCCAGTAAACAGTGGAAGTGCTGGTCATGCTGCTAGACAATATTGAACTCCCGTGGTCTGGAAAATTGTTTCGTTCAGAACCGGTCAGGTTCCGAGGGCGCCGGACTAGAGAAGTCCTACCTGTACTTGGTTTTGGTTATGCCTCTCCAGCCATCTGAGGAAGTGGGTTTTGCCCATGAAAGCTCATGATACTATCTATATTTTGTTAGTCTTTAATGCCCCAGGACTTCTCGTTATCTAGGTGTGTTGTACAGGAAGCAGGTGGAGAATCCCCCCTCTCTTTCCCCAGGGCTGTTTGCTTTCTACAGGTGGGCATTGCTTGATTTTGGGGCTGTTCCAGAACTTGAGGAAGCAGTAATGTGAAGGGAAACCTCAGGAGATTAGTCTAGCCTGGAAGTTCTGGAGTGGGGCTCACAGCCAGATCTCAGTCTGAGGGGCACTCTCGCTTGAGTTCATAGAATCATAGAACCATAGAGCTGGAAGAGACCTCAGAAGGTCATCAAGTCCAGCCCCCTGCCCTAGGCAGGACCAATCCCAAATAAATCAACCCAGCCAGGGCTTTGTCAAGCTGAGACTTAAACATCTCTAGGGATGGAGACTCCACTACTTCCCTAGGGAACCCATTCCAGTGCTTCACCACTCTCCTAGTGAAATAGTTTTTCCTAATATCCAACCTGAACCTCTCCCACCGCAACTTGAGACCATTGCTCCTTGTTCTGCCATCCGTCACCACTGAGAACAGCCTCTCTCCAGCCTCTTTGGAACCCCCCTTCAGGAAGTTGAAGGCTGCTATCAAATCCCCCCTCACTCTTCTCTTCTGCAGACTAAACAGATCCCTCAGCCTCTCCTCGTAGGTCATGTGCTCCAGCCCCCTAATCATTTTGGTCACCCTCCGCTGGACTCTCTCCAATGCGTCCACATCCTTTGTGTAGTGGGGGGCCCAGAACTGGACACAATACTCCAGATGTGGCCTCACAAGAGCCGAGTCATGATGGTAACTTTTGCCCATCGTGGTTGTGGAGGTTTGCTGCTGTGGCCTTTTCCCTGCCACACGGAGGGTTAAACCATTTTCTCTCATTTTCTCTCCTGGCTGGTCTGGGGTGTCCTTTCCTTCAAGAAGCCAATCCAGGTGCCCAGTGTCTTTGGTGAGGAGGGAGTGGTTGAGTTGGTCAGGTTGTGATCCTAGGGGAAGGTGGGTCGGGTGTGAGGAGAAGCTAGATTAGTGAAGTGTTTCTGCTGGGTTCTGCACCTACAGGTTGTGATCAGATCCAAGCAGGATCACGACCGCTCCTTTTTTTATTATGGCTCCATGACAGGCAATGTCTTGAGGACTGTTCTGCGCTTACACGGGCTCACACTCCAGAAAAAGCTGGGAACCACAGGCTTTGGGCATACTTTATGCTTTCTTCTCTGGGGCACTTAACCCTGGTCTATACTAGGGCGTTATTTCAAAATAACCCCCCTTAGGTCGAATTTATATGCGGCGCATCCACATTAGCCAAGCTGCTTAATTCGAAATCCGTACTCCTGCTTTTCATCAGGAATAGCGCTAATTCAGAGATAGTTACTTCAAAATAGCAGTAGCATGGATGTGCTGGTGCCGTTATTTCGAAATAACGACACCTCAGAGTAATTGGAACTAAGTTCTCCCCAGTGCTTTCTGTAGCTCTAAGTCTGAGGTAGCGTGTCCACATTAATGGAGCCAGCCCTGGACTAATTTTGAGGCTTCCCCATGGTGTGGACACTCTAGTTTGATTTTGTTAAATCGGGAGTTATTAAGTCGAATTTAGTAATTTTGAAATATTTTCCTAGTGTAGACACGGCCTTATATGGGCTGGATCAGCTTAACCCTTGCCTCCTATAATTTGCTTATTCCACGTGCAGATGAGGGGACCATCCAGTGATCCTGTCATGTTAGGTAGAGATGGTGTTACACGTAAGTAGGTACCAGGAAACTGAAAAGAAGCAGCAGAAAGCCCTGAAGAGAGGCTGCCATGTTTGATGGCTTCTAATCTACAATATAAGTTTGTTTCAGGAAATGGGCAAAGCTTTTGCATTTGCTTAATCTGATTCGTCCATCGGAAATGTTCCAGCAATTGTCAGTGCATTTAAGCACCTATCAAAGCCAGGGTATACACAGTACAATAAATGTTGCAGGTATTCCCTCCAGTTTCTAATGGTATTTGTTTTGGCTGCAATCACACCTCTCTTCTTTTCACCGTCCCCATATTTTTGGATAATCAAGTTTTAAACGCACAAAATGTCACAGCGCGGACGTCCCAGGCCCACCGAGACAGAATTTAAAAGCTGATCATGAGGGTGACGCCAGTCTAATGAGGGAACAGGATTCGTTGTGATCCATCACAGGTGAGGAATAGCGTTCAATTCTATAGACCAAACGAATGAGTAAATGACGTTCAGGAGAAATGGTCCTGAGTCATTTTGAAGAAATAATTCATTTGAGCAAAACACAATAATCTGATTGCGATGGAGACTTGATCCAGCAGCTACTGAAGTCAATGGGTCTTCTTCCATTGACTCCGTTGGGTATTGGAAAAAGAGGTGAAATGTACCATTAGGTAAGTAATCTAGCTATAGACCTACATAGATACTTGTTAAGCTAAATATATTGAGATCTTTGAGCCTGTCATTATAAGGTATGTTTTCTACTCCTTTAATCATTCTCCTGGATCTTCTTTGAACCTTCTCCTGTTCTTCACCATCCTTTGGGAGCTGTGGACACCAGAGGTGGATGCAGGATTCCAGCAACGGTCAGGCCCCTGTCAAATACAGAGACAAAATAACGTCTCTGCTCCTCCTTGAGATCCCCGTTTGTGCAACCAAGGATTGCAACCGTGCTTTCGGCCACAGTGTTGGCCATGGGAGCTCACGCTTAGTTGATTATTTGCCTGCACCTCCAACACTGCCAGCCCCCTGCCTTGAAGGACCCGGATATCTGGCAATGGATCTGAAGCTAAACTAAGTCTTTTTTTACAGTCATTGTTTCCCCTTCCTGTAAGTATGGACTGTTTGCTCTGTGCTTAGATGGATATATTTACATCTAGCTGTATTCAAGTGTATATTGTTTGTGTCCCATTTTCCAAGCCATCCAGATCATTCTATACCAACGCTGTGTCTGCCGCATTCGTTTCCCCTTCCTCAAATTTTTGTGCCATCTGCAAACTTTATCAGAGATGTCTTTATGTTTTCTTCTGGGTCTCTGATAAAAATAAGAACATAAAAAAGGCCAGACTGGGTCAGACCAAAGGTCCATCCAGCCCCGTACCCTGTCTGCCGACAGCAGCCAATACCAGATGCCCCAGAGGGAGAGAACACAACAGGTAATCCTCATGTGATCCCTCCTCTGTCACACACCTCCAGAGAAAAAGAGGCTAGGGACACCATTCCCTACCCATCCTGGCTCATAGCCATTGATGGACCTAACCTCCATAAATCTATCTAGCTCTTTTTTGAACCCTGTTGAAGTCCTGGCCTTCACATCCT